>WAAD01029551.1:54397-85661 GCA_013389945.1 Fregata magnificens | reverse complement strand
GGGGGGGGGGGGGGGGTGTGCGCACGCATGTGAGAGATGCTGGTCATACCATGGGCCAGAGGTGGTTGATGCTACTCAGTGACCCTGGGCTCTACCTTGCAATAATTTCAGTCCAACACGTTTCCTAATTTAGGAGATCTGCACCCGCAGCTCCTCCTCATGTTACAGCTCCGGGCTTGCTAAAGTCCAAACAGTGCAAGTCACTCATTGAAACAACCCCTTGGTGCTGGCCCTGCCTCCTGTGCGGTGCTGTATAAAAGAGCTTTGCTCTTTTGGGGGAGCTCCTCCAGAGCTGCCGCTCCTCTCCGTGACAGAGCCCCTCGGTACCAGAGAAAGCTCCTCCACTCTGCCCAAAACTCTTACGCACGTACCTGGGGGCTGCACGTGAAGCAGGTGAGCAAGGATCAGTAAGAAACCCTCCAGGTTATTTAAGGAGCTGGGGGAGTTGTGCTGGGGAGGAGGAGCCCTGCTCCCACAGAGTATTGCCAGGGGCTGCAGAGCCACCTGAGTGAGTGTGCCCAGCCGGTCTCTGCTCCACCACAGCCACGTTTCCCTGCAGGCAGGACGGTATGGTGCGGCGCGTGGCGGTGGTGGGCGCGGGTGTCAGCGGGCTGGCGGCCACCAAGTGGTGCCTGGAAGAGGGGCTGGAGCCCACCTGCTTCGAGCAGAGCGAGGACATCGGGGGGCTCTGGCGCTACACGGTGAGTGGCTTTGGCTGCTTGGTTTGAGCTGGCTGGGGAAACCTGTGTCCTTGGGACTGGGAGGTTGCGCATGGCTGCACCCTGTGTGCCTGCACCTGCTTCCTCTGCTCTGATGGCTGCACGTGGGAGGGCTTGGCTGCTTCAATACAGGTCTCCTCTCTTACCCTGGGGACAGCCTGGCCGTCCCTTGGCTTGCTGAGCCAAGTACCCTTTGAACTGCCAAGCCCTCTCCTTTGGGGACGGAGGGACCCACCAGCTTCTCCCCAGCTAAGGGGCTGCAACCCCCTCAGGGCTGCACCGAAGACATGCCCACGCTCCCCTCAAAGCCCATGGAGACGGGGACGGCTCTGAAATGCAAGTCTTCAGGCCCTGCAAAAGTTGCCCTGCAAAAGTCATCCTGTGGGGCTGCCAGCAGTCACCCCACCTTGGGGAGTACTCCCTGCTGCACAGCTCTCAGTGTGCTTTTACGTAGTGGCCAGGTACCATGGAGCCAAAAATGAGCCCGAATGAATAATTAGAGGGTTGGACCTGGAGCCATCTCATGCCATGTGCCCACCCACTGGCAGGCTGGGACCGAGGGGATGGTTTGGGGTGTGATAGCAGTTGCAGGAGCAGCTCAGGGTGCTGTTAGGGAAAGGAATTGAGCCTGTGTGAGTTAAACCTCAGGGCAGAGGAGGAGGGCAGAAAGCTTATTCTGGGTGATCTGAAACATTCAATTCATCTCAAAACATGGACCACATGTTTTCAGTCTTTTCTGGGGAGGGCTCCAATGAATTCCTCCAGAAAGTTTGGCAATACTTTTTGATATGTATAATAGAGAATTTCAGAACAGAATGTCACTGTTGAGGGGAAAAATAAAAAACACCTCAGCTCCTTATCTGTTTGGGTTTTTTCTTTTATTGGAAGTTGGTAATCATTTGGCCAACCCAAATATGAATTTTCCAGCGTAGAAACATTGCTGCATTTTCCCCAGCTCTGTCCTGGCATCAAAGCCATCAGGAAAGGGAAATGCATTACCTGTGTTTTGTGCTGTTAAAGGCCAAGTGTCAGGGCAGATGTAGCAGGTGCCCCCCCCTCAATGGGGACAGGGTGATGTGTGGGGCTGGCCATTTTGGGCAGAACCGGACCAGGCCAGCCCCGGTCCCACTGTATGCATGGTGGTCTTAGCGATTTTGGCAGATCCCCATGCTGGGCTTCTGCCTTCAATTGTGCAATTGCCAAGACCATGCACATAAAGGAGAGATGTCTGGGCACGCCCGTGTGATTTTGGAAGCTTTACAGGCAGTAAAAAAGGAAGCTGGGCACGGGGGGGTCCCGGGGGGGTCCCATGTTACTTGTCTCCTGTGACATTTTGCATGTGTCTATGTGCACGAGTGTAGCTGTGTCACACCTGACCTCCTGATGCTTTCTGGATGTGCAGTGGAGAGGCTCTGGCATGGTCCTTCCACAGCGCTCCCTTCCCCTGAGGTTTCCATTTTCCCTGGCAGATGCGCATGTAATCAGCTCCTACACGCCTTGGGCGATGCAAACCCTCCTTGTTAGGACACTTCTGTGCTCATAGCGGGTTATTTGGTTATTGCACTTGATGGCTTTGCTGTTTTTCTCTGGCTGCAGCCTGGAGGTGGAGGCCAGGGCGTGATGGTATTTGTAGGAGCTGGTGCAGTGCTCCAGGACAGGCAGGGGTCATGTCCCCCACTAATGGGACATGTCCATGCTCCTCTCCCTTCAGGATCAGGTAGAGGAAGGCAGAGCCAGCATCTACCGCACTGTCTTCACGAACTCTTGCAAAGAGATGATGTGTTACTCCGACTTCCCCTTCCCTGACGACCATCCCAACTACATGCACAATGCCAGGCTCCAGCACTACATCTGCAAGTACGCAGAGCACTTCAACCTGCTCCGGCACATACGGTTCAAGGTAAAAAGCCTGGAGCGGAGCGGGGCAGTGAGTAGTGCGGAGACCTGGGCAGGAGGGGTACTGCCTCCATGCCCGGGTCTCCCTGCTGCGGGGAAAATCATGGAAGAAAATATTTGGGGGGGGAACTCCTGGTTTTGTTAAAGCAGGTCTTATCAGGTCCCCTCTTTGTGCACTCCCCAGAGCTGCTGGCATGAAATCGCAGGAGCAAACATCCCTGGGCTCCCTGGGACCTCTGAATCCCACTGGCTCCCTAAACATCTTGGTCTGCTCCACGGACACCCATGGATCTCTTTCTTTTGTTTCCTTTAAGACCCTGGTCACCAAGGTTAAAAAACGCCCGGACTTTTCTGTGACAGGGCAATGGGAGGTGGTGACCCAGAGAGATGGGAAGGAAGAAACGGCAGTTTTTGATGCTGTTATGGTTTGCTCTGGGCATCACGTCTACCCAAACCTCCCCCTCGATGACTTCCCAGGTAAGTTGCGCGTATGGAATTCGTCTGCTGAGACACAGCTGAGCACATACCTTACATCACAATGTTCTTCCCTGCAAAAAATGCCTTTTCAGCATTAAAAGGAGAGCAATATTTTTGGGGATGGGGTCCATTCAGGAAATCAAAACCTGTTCTTTTAAGAAAAAAGACTCAGTATCCAAACTATATCAAAGCAGGGACAATGCTAATCTTTCCCAGAAAAAAATATTTCAGGCTGTTTCCTCTAACAGAAAATTTTTCATAAAAGGATTTTGTAAACCACTTTTTTTAGGCACTTTCCCATAATTTCTAGTACAAATTTCATGCGCATTATCCGACAGCCTTTGCCTCTCTGTGTACAGGCACATTATTGGGAAAAACTTTCTCTCTGGCAAGAAAAATTTGGTGCTGGGGGTCTGTTTAGAGGGTGTGGGCTTGAGGTACCAACCAGTCAGGAAAGCTCCCCTCAGGTTCTTTACCTTCTTCTCTTTTAAAAATGAAAGCTGTTTCCCTGTCACTCAGTACCACAAGGGTGTAAAGCGCCGAGGGGATGGAGTGTGGCTGTCCAGGCACCTCGGGGCAATGTTGGGGTTGCAATAGTACCCTTTTGGGGTACAGAAATACCATGCAAAGATATCATGTGTTTGCACACTCTTTCTCTTTAAATATTGAATGAAGCCAGAGACAAATCCCATCCAACTATGGGTTTGCAGCATCCCTCCATGTACAGGAGACATCTGCTACTGTGAGAAACACTCAGATCGATGCTCCAGCAGCATCTGTAAGAGGGGAGATCCCAAGGCCAGAACAGCTTCTCCTTTTCATTCCTGGCGTGAATTATGACCCTTTCTGTTCTCCTCCCCAGGAATACAGAAGTTTAAAGGCTACTACTTCCACAGTCGAGAGTACAAGGAACCAGAGAAGTTCAGAGGGAAGAAGGTGCTGGTGGTAGGCTTGGGCAACTCCGGCTGTGACATTGCCGTGGAGCTCAGCACCGTGGCATCACAGGTACGGGGACCTACACCAGAGCCACTGGGGAAGGAGGGGGGGTTCCCATCTGCTCAAGCATGTGCCACTGCATCCATGACACAGCCCCAGGGGCTCGCAGCCATCATGGGGGTAGCTCACCCCTTCCTGGCTGTCCCCCCAGGTCTACCTGAGCTCCCGAAGTGGGTCCTGGGTGATGAGCCGCGTCTGGGACAATGGCTACCCCTGGGATATGCTGGTCATCACTCGTTTCTGGACCTGGCTGGGGAACATCCTCCCCAGGGCGCTCAGCGACTGGCTGTATGTGAGAGGCATGAACCGGTTCTTCAAGCATGAGAACTTCGGCCTCATGCCACTGAACAGGTACACACAGGGCCATCCATCCCCAAAACCCCTGGGGGTGCTGGTTCTGGATGGGGCTGGACCGTGCCTATCCTGGGCTGGCAGCAGAAGCCACCTCTGTGACAGCCCCACCATGTTTGCCCTTGCAGAACTTCCCGCAAGGAGCCAGTGTTCAACGACGACCTCCCAAGCCGCATTGCCTGCGGCGTGGTGGTGATGAAGCCGAACGTGAAGGAGTTCAGGGAGACGTCCGTCTTGTTCCAAGATGGGACTATACAGGATGACGTTGATGTGGTCGTCTTTGCCACTGGTTACAGTTACTCCTATCCTTTCATGGAGGATGAATCCATCATCAAAAGCAGGGACAATCAGGTCACCCTCTACAAAGGCATCCTCCCTCCTCAGCTTGAGAAGCCAACCTTGGTAGTCATTGGGCTGGTCCAGTCCCTCGGAGCCATCATCCCAACGGCGGACCTCCAGTGCCGCTGGGCAGTCAGGGTGTTTCAGGGTAGGTGGATGGACACATGCTGGGTGAAGGTCTATTTTCTCTTAATGGGAAGTAGCATTTCCCAGCAGCAATGGGCAGGCTCAGACTGAAAATCAGTGCAGTGCCTGAGTGCTGAGGAACACAACAGGGTTTGGTCAGAAATGCCAATAATGGGTTCTCCATGTGATGGGGTGCTTTTCACCAAGGGAGCAGGTCACTTTTCAGCCCACTGCAAATATCAGTGAAGTCCCTGTGGTGGGGCTGAAGAGCCTCTTGGGCAACACTGTACACCTTTAAGGACAGGGGAGCCAGTGTTGTTACATCCTCATACCCAAGGTTGACCCAAGCCCAGTTCTTGACACCCAAGGGAAGAGAGGCACCCAAGGGCTCAGCTGATCCCTGCAAACCCCATCTGCCGCAGGAGGGATCTCCTGGGCATCACTTCCCTTTGCTGATGCTCTTCCTGCCCTTTCCAGGACAGTGCACGCTCCCCCCAGTCAGTGAGATGATGGATGACATTGATGAGAAGATGGGGAAGAAGCTCAAGTGGTAAGTGCAGCTCATGGGACTCCCTGTGCTGGCAGAAGACCCCTGCCACCGTCTCAGCCCCAAGTGGGCTCGATACAGGCACTGCGGAGGCCTGAATCAGGCGAGTCTGGGTGGAAAATTCATGATGGAAAGATTTGCTGTCTGAAAATGCTCATTTGCCATCACTGAGTGTTATCAGGCTGAAAAAGCATTTCTCATTCACACACAGTCAAGGTGAGGCCCCAGCAGAAATAGAACATTTCCATCATTATTCTTCAAAGTAACACTTTTGTTTCATAAAGTCCATGGAAGTGCCTTGCTTTCCCCCTCTCTGTATCCGATATTACAGTGAAGCAATACTTTAAAAATATGAATATAACCAGTGAAAGCTGAACCTGGCCCAAGCAAGGTTTTCTTTTGTTTTTAGAAACTGTTGCATTGTAGGAAGTTTCAAAGCGCAATGTTTTCTTGTGAGCCAGATTCCTCCACTAACAGCAGCAATTATGCACGTCTCCTGGAGCCATGGCCCCCAGCCAGCTCTGCTCCCCAGGTTTGGTGGGGGAGAGCAGAGGACAGAGTCTGCCTTCACTGTGCTTAAAAAAAAAAAAATTAAAAAAAAAAAAAGGGGGGGGAAAACCTAAAGCAGCCTCTCTTTTCCTCTCTCTCCCCTGAAGGTATGGGAATAGCACCACGCTGCAGATAGATTATATCACCTACATGGATGAGCTGGCCTCAGCCATTGGCGTGAAGCCCAACATGCTGAAGCTCCTGCTGACAGACCCACGGCTGGCCCTGGAGGTCTTCTTTGGCCCCTGCAGCCCCTACCAGTTTCGGCTGATGGGTCTGGGGAAGTGGAGTGGGGCCAGAAAGGCCATCCTCACCCAGTGGGACCGAACGCTGCGGGCCACGCAGACGCGCATCACCCCCACCGCCCCCACCACCTTCCCCTGGCTGGCTGTGCTGGGGGTGCTCTTCTTTCCGCTCCTCCTCACTGCCCTTTACTGGTAGGGGACCCCGGAGGGACGTGGCAAGGACAGGGAGGGATGCAGGAGTACTGAGTGGTGTGTGTGTATGGGATGCCTTCCCCTGCTGGGCAATGTGTGCTGCTGCCCTGCTTATTACCCTCAGAACAATTAATCAATAATTCATCAAGAGATCCCTAAAAAATGGCATCGCTAAATCAGGTGCAATCTCCATGGCTGGTACATTTGGGAGGTTTCTCAGCTGGGGCTATGGAAGAGTGTAAATACCAGCCCCAGTAAGTAATGCTGGTGATTTTATCCCTCTAAATGTGTTCAAGAAGTGGTGCGTTGCGACACGTCTTTAAATCTCCCTGTCTACTATCTCTTTTTCTGGTGGAAAACTGGAGTCAACATGTTTGGGTTTTTGAGAAAAGTCTTGGTGTAGAGCTTGTGCTCTGGCTAAAACGAGTTTGCCTGAATTGGTCCTTTTGAAAAATAATTTTCGTAACAATTAAAGAAAACCATCCATGTTTTTCTCGAGTGGGGAAGGATGCCCAAATGAAAAACATTCAGATTAAAATATCAAGAGGAATACTCTGGTATATAAATAAATGGCCCACCTGGCTCTTGGAACAACATTTGGACTTTGCTGGAACATGTGAGCATCTGAAAGCTGAGCTGAACCATGTCTGCCAGCCAAAATGCCCATCCCAGCTGGAGCTGTGTAACCCTGTGCCATGGCTGCTGAGGCCAGGGCGAGAATGTCCTTGGAAAGATCCCTCTCCAAGCAGCTGTGCTTCCCACCGGGCATCACCAGCCCCACCGTGACAGCTTGGATGGGCACCCACACCTTGGCTCACCCTTCTCTATGGCCACCCCTAAGCTTCATCCAGGGGTGACAGGGACATGCCGTCTGCCCAATGGCCCACCCTGGGGTGGGGGCAAAGCCTCCAAGGTTCACCCTCACCTGAGCAAGTGGGGAGGAGCTGCACTGATCCTGGCGAGCTGCCAAACTCCTGATGTAGCAAGATCTTACCGGCTTTTTCTTTGTGTTCATCTGCCAGGGGTGGAACCAGCCTATGGTGTAATTTTGGTGCTCCCCAGGAAGCCCTCTGTCCACTGGCAGCTGCAGGCATCTCTGCTTTTCCCCTCTATACAGCAACAACTTATAGCTTTGCAAAATGCTCCATGGCTTTATGAAAGGCACCACGTAAATGCAAAATAATATCATTACTGTGAGCTCTAGCCCTGGAAGTGAGACTACTGGATGCCTGCTGTTCCCTTTTTAGTGCCTCTGCCTGAGTGCTCTGCTAATGTACTTCCTCCTGCCAGGAGATGAAGGGATTTGCCTGTTCTTATTTCTTCCAGTCCAAATGATGTGTACCTGTAGTGGGAAGCAAACCTTTCCTACGCCTGTGATCCAACTCAGAGAACCTCAGATGTACCGACTATCTCGGAAACAAACGTGAATAAAAATATAGTGGCATCATCTGATCAGTTTTTTAAATTCTCTTGTGAAAACAAGCTGTGCGTGGTGTATTAGTGTGATTTTTCTTTCTAACTGGTGATGGCAGCTTTGCTAACCGGCTAGGACACAGACCGTGGTGGCGGTGGACATCACTGCTTGCCTTGTGCTGAGCTGCAGGGTGCTGGCAGGACCCACACGAAATGCGATGGGTGCCGGGAGCCCTTCCCTTTTGGAAGCCAGAGTACCAGGCCTTGTGAAAGAAAGGACAGTGGGGAGAAGAGGCAGCTGTCAGAGCTGGGAGCTGTGGGATCACTGGGGAGGTATCAGGGCACCAGTGGGGCAAGCAGAGATGATGTCAGGGAATGAAAGAAGAGGGTTTGTGGAGTGCTGGCAGGGCAGTCCCTCTTCCCCAGGTGTGGTCAATCAATGGATGTGGCCCAGGCTCTCACAAGGGCTCTCTGGGGCTGGCTTACATCTGCAAAATGGGTTGAATGACCTCATCATTATCAGACATGAGGTCACAGTCTGTGTCTGCGCTGCTGAGAGTACGCCTGCTGCACCGCTCTTCCCTGGGCAGATTGCAGGGTGTTACTGCTGGCCAGAGGATCATGGTGAAGCTATACCCAGCTGCTATTTTTTAATTCCTCTGTTCTGCAGCTGTTTTCATGTGTGCAAACTCACACTGGGACCAAAACCCCAAACGCAATAGCATGCCTCCAAACGAGGACACTGTGGGGTAGTCCTTTGCAGAGCAGAGACATGCTTCCTATGTTTCCTTTTACACCAGCTTCCACCTTCCTCTGCTATTCAGACAATTAATTCTGTTACACATGCAAACCCAGTAACCACCCATGATACTTTCACCCATTACCAGTTTGTTCCAAAAATCCAGAATTTTAGCCAGCATTTCCTGACATTGCTACTGCCAGATGCCTTGGAGATGCCAACACCGAGGCCTGCTGCTGCGTGAAGATCAAGTTAACCTGCACAGTGTCCTGCAGACTAAACACCACAGCAATTATTTTTGCTTTGCTGGAGCAAGTGCTACACCTAGGAAGGACCAGTTTGCCAGCCCAGCCTGCCCCCACAGCCCAGAGCTTGCTAAAACTGTGGGAGGCAACAGCATCGGTGCTGGGGGGGTGCCTGCTCCCCACTCACCATGCCACAGGGGCCAGGCTCTCTGTCCCTGTGGAGGTCAGTAAATGCTTGTTTCCCAGAAATCCCCCATCAATTAAGGGGAACAAGCCAGGAGGGCCCGAGCTGACCCATTAGTTACAGCTGGCCTGGCTACTTTAGGGCAAGTGAGGATGGGAAGCACAACTGAGTACCCAGCTCTGCCTGTTTCACATTGGCATCACACAGTGTGTGGGGACCCGTATATTGATGCATTTGCTATGGTTTCCTTTCAGACTACAGGCATCAGGATTAAAAAAAAAAAAAAAAAAAATGCCAGGACTTCTCAACAACCCACCAGTGGGTTGTTGTCACTGAAACTAATGGGAAGGAGGAACTGACCATTTTTGATGCTGTGATGGTTGGTGTTGGTCACCATATACATCCATATGTCCTGCTGGAGTCCATCTGAGGTAGAAGCTGTTTATAGAGTGCTGCTAGAGGCACATGTCTAGGAGCAGGGTTAACAAGCTGCATATGTACCAGATGGGGAAGTTATTTCCAGAATAATACCAGCTGACTGGCTGTAAGGTGGGGAGGCAGCTGGCCTGTCTACAGCCAGCCAGGGCTGCTGGTGTGCCTGGGACCCAGCCTACGCACCACTGGAGGGGCTGAAACCAAAGCCTTCAGCCTATCTTTGGCTGGAAGCAAATGAAAGTTTGCTATGAGGGTTGGAAAGGCACCATCCTGCATGCTCTGGGGAAAAGCAGAGGAGCAGCCCAAATGCTCAGCCAGCACTGTCCCCTTCCAACACCTTGGTGCTGCATCCAGCACCACAAGACTACAGCCAGGCTATGGCGGCTGTCCTTGGCTGTTGACACAAATGCTGCGTGGCACGAGGTGGATGATTCACTGGTGTTGGATTATTCCTCCTTTATACCTCACAAAACGAGGCTTAGACCTTTGAAAATATATCACAGCTGTTTGTGCTTGTGTTTCTGGTTTCATTGGTAAAGCCCAGAACTGACGATATTCCTGGAGACCATGAGGCTGTTATTGGGAGCCAGTGCAGGAGGGAGGCAATGCAGACCCATGGTCCCCAGATGGGTTACCACGCTGCTCACACACTTCTCCAGAAAAGTCTACCTAACTCTTGAAGGGGTCGCTGCAAAAAGAGGCTGCTGTAACTGCTTCCCCTCTTTCTCACCAGCTCAATCCCTGCCGCAGCCCGTTGTTAGAGATGCCGGCAAAATCCCACCCTGTGGCCAGGGCAGGGATTACCATCTGGGTTTACTGCAAAAAGGCTGTCTGTAATCCCAGCTTTTTTCCATGCGCATCCCTGCCATTTTGCAGCAGCAGTGTTGTGCAAGTCCTGTGTGTGGCGTTGGGAAACGGGGCGCTGGGAGGCAGTTTCTGAGCTTCGTGTCTTTACCTGGGGGAGAGGAGGGTGGTGAGGAGCAACGTGTTTCTGAGCTGGTTCCATCACCGTGTGACACTGTATTTTACAGGAGAGCTGTTGGGGAGGAGCACGTGTTCCCGGCTCCCCTCCTCTAGCCAGTCTTTAAATGTCTGCCAAAAAATAATGTGGCTCTTTTGCAATACTTAACAAACAGCAGCTCCCATTTCTGCTGTCTCAGCAGCAACACAATGTTTCAATAGTTCTTACAGGTCATTCCCATGCTTTCCTGAAAACTTACATTTACTTTGTTCATTCACTTCTCATAGCTCATCTTTTTTCAAGGGTGGATGTGTTTCTTGTGAACCATCTGACCTCGGGCAAAGGCAGCTCTGTAATGCAGTGGTCCTGACGCTAGCAATGAAATGGACCCCTGAGATCAGCACTGGCTTCACCCACCTTTCCTCTGTCTCCTGACCCAATATATATAATCTGCCATGTCACCACCACGGAAGTCTGGGTCCCAGCACCCTGGGATTTTAGGTTGTACCCAAAGTTGTGCTGAATATCGCAGTTCAAGGCTCCTGGACCCCTGGACACTCCTTCCATCTCTTGTCCTTGCAGATATTGAGCAGTTCAAGGGCCAATATTTCCACAAGACCCCTGAGGGATGCGAAGGGAAGACCATTTTGGCATTTGGTCTGGGGAATTTGGGGTTGGACATGGTGGTGGGGCTCTCCCCAGAGGCCAAGGAGAAGGTGGACCCCTCCAGAGCAGAGGAAATAGTCCCTGCCAGGCAGTCAGTCCTGGCGGTGCCTTTCCATACGCCCTAAGATCACCTTCTGGAGCTAATGCTCTGTTTTGCAACGCTGCGATCTTTCAAAATGTCTTCAGGGAAAACAGGTACAGCAGTGATTATCAGAATTATTGTGAAACACAGAGCATGACAATGCTAGTTTATGTGTCCTGCAGACCAACACCACTTCGGGCCACATTTTCTCTTTAGATAAGAGGAAAAATATTTTTATTATGCATTTGTTATAATGAATTCTGTTGTGTTTTGTGATTGATGTGTTATGGCCCAGTCCCACACTACAGGTATTTCTGAGCACAGGGGACGAAGGAGTTGATCCCTGGGAAGACAGGACAGAAGAGAAGTCTTGTCTCCAGTCCTGACCAACCCATTATTTACTCTCTGGACACTAATCCTTCCAGACAAAAAAGGGGGTTTTTTTTGTTGTTGTATTGTGGAATTGATTACATATTTTGCAACCTGAACAAAACGGTGGGAGTCCTTCAGCAAAGGTGAGGACTGGGCTGTCAGGAGGAAGCACTGGAGAGCCAGTATTGCTTTAGAAAAGGCAGATATGGGGTGGCTGGTCTTAGGATTTGCCTGTCCCAGGTCTGATTCAGATCAAGATATTCATTAGGAGCAGCTATTGCCAGGTTATTCCATGTGTCACCGCCCCCGTTCCCAGACCCACATTGTATGGATTAAACTGGAGGTCCCAGGCTTTTTTCTTTCCACCCTCCAAGGTCAATGTGTCCCTTCTCCTTCCAGTCAGAGGGGACAAAGGGGGCAGAGCTTGGCTCACAAGCTCCCCCAGCAGCATCATGTCTCCTTGCTGCACCTCTTCGCCCACTGGGCTGTTGTCTCTCCTCCTGCCACCCACCCTCTCATGCCATCAGTCCATTTAATTATTTGCAGTCTGGCTGCCTTGGCCACAGTGGTCCGACCTCCCTCAAACCTGATCTCATCAGCTGGGTGAAGCTCTCAGATAAATACTCCAATACTCTGTCCCCTGCAGAATAATTTCCTCTTAAAAAGTAATTTCCAAAATATAAGGAAACACCAGCCAGCAGGGCTAATCTTCAGTGGTACTGAGCAGCCCCAAGACCCCAGGACCACCTGTGAGTGCTCAGCAGCTTCTCAGATCAACTAGCAAGCCAAGGCATGAGCCAGTCAGAGTTCCCCTATCAAGTCAATCTGGAAAGTTCCCATTTAAACTGATGGAGAGGTGATGCTGCAAATTCTCCTCAATTATCTCCAAATGTTGTCAGCTTGTCTCTGCTGTGGAGATAAAACTTGACAGCCATGCCAAAGGCAAGTATGAAGTTGTGTGGGAGGTGCTGGAATCTCCACCTCCAAGGGTTTTTAAAACAGTTGAAGGAAACAAGGTGGTAAAGGTCAGTTAGAGCTACTTTGGAGGAGATTGCTCTAGCTCTGATTACAAAGAAATATAAGTGCCCTGCCAGCGTTTGTTGCTGCTTGTTGCAGTGTTTCAGCATCCTCTATGTGCTGGAAATACTGAAGTAAGTAGGAAAATGGCCTCTGATGCTTGGGGTAGCAGTTTTGGGTTTGTTTTTTTCTTTTTTTAAGCAGGAAATTGCCTTTTGGCCTTGGGGCCAAAGCACAGGCAATTTTTTTTCAGAGCCAAAATCCAGGTTCTAAGAAATAAGGGGGAAACATACATTTTTCCCACCAGCAGCTGGCTGTAGCCTCTATTTACCCCATGGACTGCCGTATCCTGCAGCCTCGTGGGAGGCAACAGCCACCTTTTGGGCAGCCTCACCTCTATGTGCAGTAAAGAAATAGTGATTAAAACGTTCTGGTCAGTAAGGGGAGGCAGTGATAACATTGGAAAGGGGAAAATTAAGTGTTTCACTGATGAGCCCAGACCCTGCATCCTGTCAGCTCCTGAGCATGTGTGGTAGCAGCAGCAGCTGCTTGATGGTGAGCACCCCACTTTGCTTAGGGACTGGCTTAACAAGGAACTTGAATTTTTTTTTCTTGTCCCCTTTCACCATGACACACGCCAAAAGCTGCTGACACAAGCCTAGAAAACAGCAAAGCGGACTGTGCTAAGACTTGTTTGTACATAGATATACCCCTCCTTTGCTTAAAGTGTTATTTTAAACAGAGATGATAAAATTGGTGCTGGAGTTTTGCAGAGAAGGTGCCTTTCCCATCTGATTCAGACTAAATGGATATATTAAGTTTCTCCCTCCCTCTACTTTAAGGATAAAAAGCCGGTTGCAGAGCCCAGGCTTGTGCCACGGTGCTAAGGAGCTTTGCTCCTCTAGGGGAGAAGGGGCTTGCTAGTGGGCAGGTGCATGAGCATCCCGTTCCCAGTGCTCCTCCTGAGCCACCACCGGTTATTTACTGCTCCTGGCTCTCCCCGTGGTCCCCCATGACTTATACACCCCCGGCACCTAACGAGGCCTGTGTCTCAGCATGTGAGGACGTGGATAAACCCAGCTGCTTGGTGTCCCTGGCTGGGCAGAGGGAAGGTGGTAATATAGTTCCTCTAATTATGTGCCCTCACTTGGTCTCACTCCATCCCTCGGCCAAAGCCTGTTTCCCCCAGCAGTTTGTGTGTGCGGTGGCAGGGTCCCCCTTCCCTCCCCGATGGGGTGGCAGCAGATCCTGCTTGCTCAGAAAGGGGGACAGGGACCTCTGCGGCCGTGTCCGCTCCTGTCTTCGCAAGGAGAGAAATTCAGGGGGACTGGCCCAAGGGTACCAAGGGATGCTCTGCTTGAATGCTAGGCCATGAAGGCTTTTTTCAGCCCTGAGAACATATTAAAGCCCCCTGATGTGCTCACTCCTCTCTGCTCTGCACAGACTGTCCCTGGAGAGAAGCTGGAGAGATGGGTCCCGGGTGTCCCTGCCAGCAGGGGATGGCAGGGCACAGGGGCCAGGATGCCATCCCCTGCCGTGCCAGCAGCAGAGGTGAGTAAAGCAACCGGAATTTCCCTGTGTGTTTCCAAGGGCTTTTCGGCACCCTGGGCATGTGTGTGCATGTGCATAATTGCAGTAATTACCTCCCTGCTATCTCACTGTCTATCTCCACTAATACTTTATGTTCTGCATACCTGGTCTGGACCATCGCAGGGCTATTTGGAGAGGGGAACACCACATATCTGAGGCAGATCACAGGAAAGTGAGATTTAATCCCAGGGCCCTGGGGCTTTGGAGGTGCTTCTACCCTAGACTCATGCGGTAACACTTGCTGCCTCCCGTCTTCCACCTCCAGACAGGCTCCAGACCAGATCCCCCATCAGGGATGGCTGAAGCCACTACTGCTGTAAGCGGCTGCAACAAAGGCATCTGGCCCCATTTCTATGCCAGTAGTAGCTCATCTATGACAAAACAAAACTTGTTCTTCTAGACAGCTTCCCTGAACCATCCTCCCAAAAGCACTAACACCCCTCCTGGGAAGCTGCTGCAGTGTCCCTCTAACTGTGAGTCACTTGGATGCCTGCTGGGAAACCCAACAGGAGCACATAAAGAACAAAATATTTGGCTTAGTGGATTCCTTACTGTTTTTTGCTGAGTGCTGGCAAGCGTCTTTGCAGGTGCAAGGTTTTGTGGATCTGGAGCAGAGTCCAGTGGGAGGGAGGGCTGGGAAACGTACCCTGCGCAAATCCCAGCAGTGTCAAAGATGTGCGAGGCTTGTTGCCCATTCGCCTCAATAACTGCATCCCACTGGCCTAGGAGAGCAAAATCTGAATGTTGATCTGAAGTTTGATTTCACAGGCTCCAGCCCCTGCAAGCGCATCGCTCTTGTCCACTGCTCACGGAGCTGGGCCCGAGCATGGCTGGCACAGCCAGCCCCAGACCAGACACGTGCTCCGAACCCAATGGGGTCAAACCCAGGAGCCAGGCATTGGGCAGAAGCAGTGGGAAATCCTGGGGTAGGGAAGCCCAAGGAGGCTGATGTTTCCTCATGGGTGCTGCAGACGGGTGGCAGCCCAGGCTGCCACGCTCCCAGCAGTGCCCCACCACAGGGGCGGTGAGTCCTGTCTCTCCATGAACCAAACATGTTTTGTTCAAGTGCTTGGGTCTGCCACAAAGCTCAGCCAACTTTTCCTGTCACTAACCTTCCTTGTTACCAACGTGCATCTTATTTCCACTTCTAGTTTCAACTCCCAGGTACTGGCCCATCTCGTGCCTCTGCAGCTTTGAACACAGGCTCTGAGCAGATGTTGCTGTTGGATGGAGCTGCTTTATTTCCCACCCTCTGTTCTGCAGACCTCGGATGGGTTTTTCTCCCCCTCTCTTGCAGCTTCCTTGGTTATTCAAACAGCTTAAATTGCTGATAGCAAATTTGGGATCATTTACCCCTGGGAGATACCTGGATGGGTGCTATGTCCTGCACTGATATTTCAGCTAACATTTCCACTTTCTTTGTGTTTAGGACCTTGCTACACTGGTGTTCATGGCCATTTCACACTCTCCCAGTTTGCATGGGGAGCCCCCTGTCCGCCACTGGTTTGGGTGGCTGCACGTGTGGCTGACGGCATGACAGCCTCTGTGAGCAGTGACCACAAAACCAGCTCTCTGTTTTTTGGAAGGTGTCCTGGGTGCAAGTCCTGCTGA
This sequence comes from Fregata magnificens, assembly GCA_013389945.1. NCBI lineage: Eukaryota > Metazoa > Chordata > Aves > Suliformes > Fregatidae > Fregata > Fregata magnificens. The sequence goes on along the minus strand of WAAD01029551.1, from coordinate 69,909 downwards.
AACCCTGCTGTCCGTCGGCCGCTTTGGCTCCCTTTTGGAAGGCAGCCAAGAGGCAAATGAAAACGTCCCACAGCTGGAACTGCCCCCACACACGCCGGTCCTCCTTGCATGGCTGCGGGATGCATCTGGACCGTTCCGGTCTCTCTCATCCACTCGATCCCCTTTAGGGATCATCAGCCAGGCCGTCTAGCTCACCCCACACGACAGCAGGAGAGTCCAGCCACTCCTCCCACTGCAAACCTGGGTTGTGCAACGACTGTGGGAGTGGGGTGGCCGTGTGGGGGCGGGGGGAGCCGCCCGCCCTCCCCTGCCTCTGCCAAAGTGCCACGTCTCGCCTATAAATCAGGAGCAGGAGGTGCTTTCCCCACGGTGGAACAGAGCACAGGTGGTCGAGGCTAGGAGGTAAGTGTCCCCAGGGGGCTGCAAAACCTTTCCATCCCTCGTTGCCCCACGCAAGCACCCCACGGCTTGAGACTTCTGAGGTTAGCTGCTATCAATACTTGCAGGGGCAGTATGGAAAATGTGGCAGCAACAGGGATGGGGTGGCCGAGGCAGTGTTTCCTGGATATTATTTCTAGCTTCTCTGCAAAAGGTAGGGAATTAAATAGCATACGTAGCTGGGAAATGTTTGTGATATAAGTTAATTCGCACCATGCAACCCCCCCAAAAAAAACCAATTAAGAATGAGCAGCTTATGCTAGCATTTTCTTCATTTGAAAGGGAAAGGCCAGTTTTCATTCCAAACTTGGAAAGTAAAGTATTCATTAGGTGTTGCCTTTCTATTGAAAGTTGAAGCTGTTCGTAGAGAATTTGGTGTTTTGTAGAAAAAAACCCAACTGTGTGCAACCCCGTTTTTCTACTGAAAACTTTTTTCTGGCAAATACACCATCCACTGTGTCTGGTGGAAGCTGAAAGCGCTTCTTGGGGCAGACAAGCCGGTGCCACCTTGCTGTAGTGCCATCCCAGTACGCTGGGTTAATAACTCAGCCAAGCAGGGTGGCCCCCACTGGCTCTGGGGTTAAATCAGGAGTTGCAACAGCCCCCCAGGGTATCTGTGTGGTGGTCCCTGCTCTGGCAATGTCCAGCTCAAGCCACAGCACCTGGCCATCATCCCTTGTTTCATCGCCCACCAGTATCACGAAAGGTTTGGGTCCATCATCCCCACTGCAGCTCTGGGAGCCTCATAGGGCTGGATGTCAATGCAGGGGCTGCTGCCTTTTCAGCCCTGGGGTCAAGCCATTTGCAGCCCTGCAAGAGTCTGTTGGTCCAGCTCAGAACTCCCCAGTGGGGTGGCTTTGGGAGACAGACACAAAAGCATCCCTAAAGCCAGGGTGTGCTACCTCCGCAGCCCCTCCACCAGCCTTGGTGGCCATGTCAAACTCAGCAGCATCTTCCCTGGGAATGGAGGACAAGACAACAGTCTGTCATGCAGAGGCTGAATAGTCCTGGTGCATGTTTTGTTTTCTTTTTTAAGAAAGGCAGGGGCAAATCTCCAAAGATAAAATACAAATATTCACAAGACTGATAAGGAGGGACAGTTAAAACACAGCTTGTGAATAAAAACTGGCAGTGATTTGTGGCTTAACCACATACTTTCCAAGCAAGTTTCCAGGTCAACTACAGGGTTTTGAAAGCAGCCTGGCGAGCACACTGTAAAAGTGGATGGATTTATTTAAAAAAAAAAAGAGAAAATGAAGATTTAAAGTCATTTAATCTACCTTGTAAATTAAGAGCCCAGAATGCTGGTAAAGAGAATGAAGGTTTGGGGGTGGCATACAGAGAAATCCCCTATAGAGGCTATGCCGGCAGCTGCTCCCTGAGAGGGTGGTGACCATCTGTGGGGTTTCTCCCAGGTTAAGCCCCATTCGCAGCCCGGGTGCCCGGAGGAGACAGCAGGGATGAGAGTGGCGGTGGTGGGTGCGGGCGTCAGCGGGCTGACGGCCACCAAGTGCTGCCTGGAAGAGGGGCTGAAGCCCACCTGCTTCGAGCAGAGCGAGGACATCGGGGGGCTCTGGCGCTACACGGTGAGCCAGCGACACCCATCCCCACTTCCCGTGGGAGCTGCAGCTTTGCAGGCTGAAGAGCGGGTCAAGCTGAGCTCTAGCGGGTGGGGAAGGGGTGTGAGAGCTTGCTGGGTGCTGACCTCTCCTAGCTGTGCTCCCTGAGATCAGAGGAAGGGGAGTGGGGGGACGGTCCCCACCCCAGGGCGCAGGGCTGATGCACCCCGGGGTGCTGTGCCAGGAGCACGTCGAGGCTGGCCGGCCAAGCCTCTACCTGTCGGTCATCAGCAACACCTCGAAGGAGATGTCGGCGTTCTCCGACTTTCCCTACCCCGAGGATTTCCCAGTGTTCCTGCCTAACGCCTGGATTCTAGACTACCTCCGGCGCTACGCCGAGTGCTTCGGCCTCTGGGAGCACATCAAGTTTGGGGTGAGTGATGGGTGCCTCGGCACTGCCCTGCTCCCCATGCGTGCCAGGCGCTGGTGGTGACTCCGCTTGTCTTCCACGTTTCAGACCACTGTTGTCAGCGTCCGGAAACACACCAACTTTGCCAACATGGGCCAGTGGGATGTGGTTACGGAGGCAGATGGGAAGCAGACATTGCATGTCTTCGATGCTGTTATGGTTTGCAGTGGCAATTTCTCCAAGCCATCCCTCCCCCTGCACTGTTTTTCCGGTACGGTACGCAGCTGCCTGCGATTACCTGCTTCCAGGGGCTGAGGGGAGAAGAAGGATTAGTGGTTTCTTAGGGAAAATGCTTCCTTCCTTTTCTTGCTTCTGCTTTTCAAACCTCCTGGCATGAACAGCAATACATCCTCGTGCTTCAGCAGCCTTGTTTGTGCAGGCACTGGTCACTTCAGAGCAAACTTCCAAGGTAGGATGATTTAGCCTTGGAGAAACTGTCCACACAGTATGTGAGATGGGACAAGGTTCTCTCAGTGAACCTCAATCATCTCTGACAGAGCTGTATTCATCACTGCTATGATGAATCTCCCTAGTTGTCAGCATAGAGAGGGGTGCTTTGTCATCAGCGTTACCAAGTGCTTCTGAAGTCACTTGTAGGACAGGAGGTCTGCAGGCTTTTCTGAACCTCTGCGTCCCCATCTTGTAGAGGCTGAATCCCAAGACTGCACCAGCACAGCTCTTGCACGTAACAGTCTTCCAAGTCCCACCCAGCACATGTGTCCCTGCTCACTGCCGTGCAGGAATGTGTGAGACCCCATTTTGCAGAGGAAGCACCAAGTCTATGTGCGTGGGATGGAGGGCTGGACCTCCCCAGGTCTCCAGTGGCCACCAATTTCACTTCCTTGCTCTTGCCATCTGGATTGTTTCTATGCCAGTTCTTCCAACAAAAAAACACAAATGTTCAAGTAATTAAAAGATTTGTTTCTTTCTCCCCAAGGCATCGAGAAGTTTCAAGGCCAGTACTTTCACAGCCGGCAGTACAAGCATCCCGACGTGTTTCAGGGGAAGCGTGTCCTCGTGGTCGGCATGGGCAATTCGGGAGTGGACATCGCGGTGGAGGCCAGCCGTGTCGCTGCAAAGGTATCACCACTCAGCCACCCTAGGGGTGCAGGGACGGTGATGCTGGGGGCAATAGCTCAGTTTGCCATCACCGCAGGGAGAGCAAGCTGGGTTTACCTTGGCACAGTGTCCAAACAATATTTTTGAACCTGTATTTCTTGGTCAAAAACCTACCCTGAAAGAAAGCTGGTTGTTCTCTCCTGTTTCACCTCCAGCACCAGCTGCCGGGAGGTCTTAAAGATGCTGTTGCTGCTTTTTCATTGCGTAGCTGTCTGTGCCATGCCCCTCTGGGGTTACTTTATAAAGGCAAAGCAGCAAATTCATCACCCAAATCATTGATTCTCCGCTCTCTCCCAGGTGACTGTTTGCACTGGCCGAGGCGCCTGGGTGCTCAGCCGCGTGTTTGACCACGGCTACCCATGGGACATGGTTTTCAACACTCGCCTTATGAGCTTGATCAGAAACAGCCTCCCTGGGCCCCTTGTACGGAAGTTGATTAACTACAGGGTGAACCAGTGGTTCAAGCATGAAAACTATGGCCTTCAACCAGAGAAGAGGTACTTCTTGGTGGCTCCCATCCCATGTGGTGTCACAGGGCCTGTGCTGTGGCCAGGAGGGAGATCTCCAGCAACCAACATCAACCAATGCAGCAAACAGCACCCAGACTGGGGTGATCTCCAGCAGGGAGTTTGTAGCCCAGCAGGAGAAGACAAGCGGTAGCCCCCTTAGATGGTGCGAGATGGAGCATGCTGGAAAAGCCCAGGAAGGACCAGAGGAGTTTTCCTCATGAGGCTCCCTGGGAAAAGAGGAGGAGGGAGGCTTAAAGCACAGATCAGCTCTGAAAAGAGATGGTTTAAAGAGTAATTGAGTGAATGCAGGAAGAAGGCAGGAGATGTCCACAAGTCACTCAGGCTGCAGGACAGGGTGACATTGCTGCAAGGGTAGAACATGTCAGTGTTTGGAGAGGGGGGAGGTAGGGCTGTTTGCTCAGAGCAAATGACACCGGGAGGTCGTGGGGCTGGAGGGCCCAGGGGGAGGAGAAGCAGGGCCACCCGCAGGGCTTGTTCGAGGTCTCCAACTCTCAGAGCCCCTCGGCTCTCCACAGCTGCCTGGTGCGCGAGCCTGTGCTGAACGACGACCTTCCAAGCTACATCCTGACGGGGAGGATCACCATAAAGCCGGGCGTGAAGGAGTTCAAGGACAACTCAGTTGTCTTCCATAATTGCCCTGAGGAGGAGCCCATCGATACTGTCGTTTTCTGCACGGGCTATGAAGTCTCCTTCCCGTTCCTAGAAGAAGCAGTTGTCAAGGTGGAAAACAAGCACGCGTCCCTCTACAAATACGTGTTCCCAACCCACCTGCAGAGGCCCACCCTGGCCGTCCTTGGGCTGATCAAGCCGCTAGGAGCCTTCATGCCTGTGACAGAGATGCAAGCGCGCTGGGTGACCCGTGTCTTCAAAGGTAGGAGAGCTGACGTGAGCTCTCCCGTGTACCAAAACGCAGTTCAAACTGGACACGTCTTGTCCCCTCCATGCACCAAGAGGGATTTCAGTCCTTGAGGACTCCAAAGCTCACTTCAAAGTGGACAAGGGAGCATTTCTAGGGCTCAGACTTCCCAAGTTATTTCACTTCAGCTGAGCTACAGCAACATGAGTGCATGATTGGTCCAAGCTACATGCAAGTTCATGACGTTTACCTTAAATCACTTTTTTTGCCCATTAAGCTGATACTTTTAAGCTAATGCTTTGTACCTCGCCTGCTGCAAGCTGAGAGCATGCACTCTGTTCCTTACTGTGACTCAGCTGACATGGAGTCCTGTACCTGAGCCTGCAAACCACAGTCTAAACTAGACTGTTCAAGACAGTATTTTCTCTCTAAAATATTTTAGAAGTCAGAGCACAGAGATGGATATGTAAACCTGGATGCACCAATAAGAGTTGTCTTTAAGATACTGTGGTGGATCCATCCTGGCAGAATTCACTGCTCTTTAAGGGACAGGGTGGTTTGTCCACCATGACTATCAGAGGAGAAGAGTCCCATTGCCCCCCAAGAGGAATTATTTGTAATTATTGGGGTGAGGAAAGAAACCTACTGGTGTTTTGGGGTTTTTTTTAAAATAAAAATAATAATAATAACATCCCACTGGGCTGGTGTGGAGGGCTACATCAAGGCTTCTCCACAGAGCCGAGAGAACTCTGGGGCTTCTCTTTGGGATGGTGCTATCTGGGGCTTGCACGGCCCATCTCACCCCATATCACCTGCCTGTGCCCTGTCAGCGCAAATCTGTAAGAGCAGGAAAAAGTGCAGGTGAATTCGTACCACCGTGGAGGGCTGGTTTCTGGCAAATTGCCACTGCTGAGCTAAATCCAGTGATGAGGCTTTCCTGCCCTCCCAGGGAAGGGTGTCGCACGTTTTGCATTGCTGAATGAGTTTCCAAGTCCCCCCAGGAGTTAAACTCTGCAGGACGCTCTCCTGTTTTCTGTGTCAGTTGCCTCCTCAGTCTGTCATGGAGGAGGAAGTAAACGAGAAGAAGAAAAACCAAGTGCGAAGGTAAGCCAGTCCCCGGTGCCCCGGAGGTTTTTTGGTGGATTGAAAAGCCCCCGGAGTTTGAGGGGCAGCAACACAGCTCACACTCTGCGGCTGCTCCCTGCACGTATAGCAGAGGCAAGGGGAGGGGGCACAGCTGAAGGTAGGACATGAAGTGGTGAATTCTGCAGGGAAGGTGAACTGAAAGCAATTCTTCAATTCACCACACATTTTTGCAACACTCAGTGGAAATGAATGCGAGGGAAGCTAAAGGGTGCTGCCTTTCTCATGCTGCACATAACTCCTCTGCAGAGAGCAAAGGGAAACTAGTTAAAAAACAAACAAACAAACAAACAAAAAACCCAAAAAAACCTGGTTTGACAAAGTCTTTTAGAAAAGGTCCACCAAAGTGAAGACAGGGGGTCCAGATACAACTTGTGGGTGATGAAGTGAAGGACAAACTGACACACGTGAGGAAGGTGTGTACCAGAGCCAGCATCACTTTACATGTGCTGTGTCACGGGCAGGATTCAGGCCCAGACAGACCCTGGTTCCTGCTGCACGTACGCCCAGTCCTTTCCTAAGAGGAACCCAGTTGCATTCAGATGTAATAACAATGTGGATGCAGAGCATCTGACCTCCAGTTCCTCTCAGCCCCACTGCCACCAATCCTTCTCCCACCTCTTTTTCTTCTACAATTCATTAAGGTTTGGTCTGTCCTTTGATGAAGTCCTCAAAACCGATTGCCTGGTCTACATGGACAAGCTTGCCTCCTTCATTGGCGCCAAGCCCAGTGTGCTGGGGCTGCTCTGCAGAGACCCCCGGCTGGCCCTCACCATTTTCTTCGGCCCCTGCACCCCCTACCAGTACCGGCTGGGGGGCCCCGGGCGCTGGGAGGGGGCACGCCAGGCCATCCTCACCCAGTGGGACCGGACCTTGAAGCCCACGAGAACGCGAGTCCCTGCTGACTCCTCCAGCCCCTGCCCTTCCCTCCTGGCTGTGGTGGGGTTTCTCCTGCTCCTGGCTGCCCTGGTTTTTGGTTTCTAGTAGATTTTAGAGCCTGTTTAGGTTTTTCTTGTCCTTGGGGATGTTATCTCAGGTCAGAGAGTGAGTGCCATGGGACAGGGGGAAAGGGATTTCAGCAGATCGCCACAAATTTAAAACTTTAACCAGCAGCACAAATCTCTCTCTGTTCCAGCTCACCACCAAACACAGCTTTGCAGACCTGATTAGCCGGGGATGGCAGCCTCTCCCCAGCATTTATGATCCCTCTGCTGCTCTCCTGCCTGCTGCCATGAGCAGAGCACGGCTGTGTGGCATAGCCATGCCTGGACCACGCTGGCCAGCATGCAGCGAGGACAAGACTAGCAGAAATGGCTTTGGGTGTCACAGATGGAAAGGAGCACAGGTGCCCAGCCCTGCCCCAAATCACCTGGGAACTGCGGTCTTTAGTCCAGCAAGGGGTTACCTGGGCTGGGTACGCAGGTCAGGCTGTCCCTTCTTCCAACCTAAAACCCTATGACCCAAAACTCCCGTTTGGGGTTGAATCAGTGCATCTTTCCAGCAAAAGGGCCCTGGCTGTGGTGGTTTGTCACCCCTGAGACCGGGGCTCGTACCCTGTGGGGCTGAGTGCTCCCGGCTCCACTTCCCTGCACTCTCCATCACCGGACAGTCGTGGGGCTTTGTTTTGTGCGCAGAGAGATTTTCAATCAATAAAATTTCATCAGCTGTGGCAGGAGCGTGCTGCAGGCTGCTGCCTCATCGTATCCCTGTGTGCACGGGAAGAGCTGAGAGGTCCCATGCCTGGGTTGGGGCCATGCCAGCAGGTGCTGCAGGCAACCCATAAGCCTGCGGCTACAAGGGCTTTCATTGATCACCAAAAATTAGGCTGCACTGTGCACCGTGTCCCCCATCCACGCTGTCTGCTGGTGTGCAGGCAAAGGGAACCTGTTTTGCTGATTTCCTGGGGATGCCAAGTGAGTGCCTGCACAGCGCAGGCAGCACATAGGGGGACAGATCAAGACACCCCCAGGCTGCTGCTGGGGCTGGGGCAGCGGTGAACTGCAGCGTGGGAGTCCTTGCAAGTGCAGCTCCCTTGGGATTACAGTCTGGATTTCCACCCGGCACCACTGCAGGGAGGTTGAGAACTTTCTGCCAGTGTGTTTAAGCACAGCAGAGCAGGGGAGCACTGGTGTAAAGGTCGGTGGTGCAAGAGCCGCGGCGAGCTGCTCGGACTTCAGCCTTTCCTTTAAATCTGCAGCTAGAGAAACTTGAAGCAAAGTTCAGCTGAAGCCTGAGCAGCGAAGGCACAGCACTGCCCCATAAGGTTTGCTTCTCGCTTCTCTCTGGCTGGGTTTTGCAGGCTTTAAAAGCGGGCAGCCAGCTCTCCGGGGTTTTGGCGTTCACCGCCAGCTTCACCCCGCTGCTGGTGGGGGGAGAAGGGGTGTCACTGGGACCCTCCAGAGCAAAGCTGTCTGTAGGCAGCGCTGGAAAAAAGGGGGGACTTTAGCACCCTGGGAATGTTGCTATCCTTTCCCAAAGCCAAGGGAGGCTCTGGAAACAGGGGGTGGGCGAGTGGTGGTATGTCCTGCCCTGGTCCTGCAGATCAAGCAGGGGCTCAGGCTGGGGTTTTGGATGCAAAGCAGGGGTTTTGTGCCTCCCTCATTTTTCCCTGGCTTTCTGCAGTTTCCTCCACTTCCTGTTTATGTTAACTTACTTTTTGACACAAAACGGGTAGGAAAAAAGTTATAAATGACTCTTTCTTCAGACTCTGCAGTAGGAGTGTTTGTTATCTAATCAAAGTTCATGTGGGTTCATTTCTTCCTAGTTTCTTTGCTTTCCAGTCAGGCTCGGTGCAGCTCAGTTTACACACCCCGAGCTTTGAGTTCCTCCCATTTATAGCCTGCGTTTCCTGGGTTTCTTACCTTTTGTATATTCTGTAATCCCAGCAGCACTTTCACAGTGCTGTCTACCTTCTGAATCACTGCACCGTGCTCAGTCAGGCATCACTTTTTTTTAAAAAAAACCCCTTTTTGTTTTTGAGAGAATGCCCTTTAATGGGAAATTAAAAAGGAAAGCGTGAAAATGAACCAGCTTAGCTGAAATTGTTTCTTGAAAAGGTTTCAGGAGGATCATTTTGTGCAGGCAGAAGCAGATAGCTGCGAGCCCCCTTCCCTTCTTTGCATGCCCTGGTTTGAGTCAGGAAAGGGAATAAATAGAAGCAGCAGTGCAGCGAGGTTTAAAAGTCCCTCCTTTTCCCCGTCTGCAGGAGGGGAATCGTTGGGCCCTCAGTGTGGGCTTAGCACAGCAGGAAGGGCAATGAGCAGTCGTCCATCCGTAACGCTCGAGTCAGGAGCTGGCAATGGCTTTCTCCAAGGACAGTTTTCCTCTGTGGACACCTGCAGCCAGAGAAGACATGGGGTGTTTTGCTGGGGATGGGAAGAAGGGACTGGTGTTTCTGCTAATCCCTGGGCTATTTTATTTCCAGTTGCTCACACGCTGGCCCGTTGCCTGCTGCAGGACAGCATGGTGCAGCGTGTGGCCATTATTGGGGCCGGGGTCAGCGGGTTGGCCTCCGTCAAGTGCTGCCTGGATGAGGGGCTGGAGCCCACCTGCTTCGAGAGGAGCGAGGACATCGGGGGGCTCTGGCGCTACACGGTCAGTGGGCTCCGCCTGTGCAGGGAGGATTGTCCCTGGGTTTGTCCCCTCCCTTGGATGCCCTTTGCCTCCAGCAAAGAGGAAAGGGTGGTCATGCCCTCGGGGACCATCCCTGTCCCAGGCACGGGGCTCCCCCTGACTCCAAGGTGGAGAAGGAGATGGAGGGAGCAGAAGCCATGAGGACCAGGTGTTAGTCCTGGTTTATTCCTTGTACCCAAATACAAGGAGGAAAAATACTCAAATACTATGGGGGGGAGAAAGTCCTTCCCCACACACCTGCAAATGGCACCGCTGGCTTCACCCAGGACTCCATGGACAACAGGAGGGTCAGCGTGTACCGCTCAGTCATCACCAACACCTCCAAGGAGATGTCCTGCTTCAGCGACTTCCCCTTCCCGGAGGATTTCCCCAATTTCCTACCCCACAGCCTCCTCCTGGAGTACTTTCGGATGTACGCCCAGCACTTCAACCTCCTGCGGCACATACACTTCAAGGTGAGCGGGGATCCCAAACCCCATGGGGAGAAGAGCCATCAGTGGCTGGAGATACCAGGGCATCGCCCAGGTGGGACAGGACAATGCCGGGTGCGATCCCACAAGGACCACGTACCTTTTGCATCCTGAACGTAGCCTTTTTGGCTCCATGTTTTAAATCAGGTTGCTCAAACATGGGCTGCCTGGTGCATCCTCCTTCTCAATGCCATCACCAGGGGGAAGGTGCAGGGTGGGATATAACAGCTTCAGAGGTGACATGCAGCTCCCCCGGGACACAGCCTTCCACCAGCTGCCCCAGCCCTTTGCAGGCAGGTCCTCTCTGAAACATGGCGCAGTCCCCAACTGCTGTTTTGTTGGGCTTTGGTGCAAGACGACCGCTCTCAGCGTGAGGAAGTGCCCGGATTTCGCCACCTCGGGCCAGTGGGAGGTGGTCACTGAGACCAACGGCGTCCGGGAGTCTCACGTTTTCGATGCTGTCATGGTTTGCACCGGCCATTACCAGGAGCCCTACTTACCGTTGGCTTCTTTCCCAGGTAAGCCCTGGCTTGGCAGTGAGGCAGGCTGGAGCTGCCCCCCAGCGTTTCACCCAGCACCCACGGGTCCCTTGGTTGCATTTTCCTCTGTGAGCCTGCCTGCTCTACAAAGCCCCCATGCTGCGGCAGGTGGGACCCTGACCCTGTGGGAATGGTGGGGGGCATTCCTGGGAATGGGAAAAACACCTCGTAAAGATGCAGCCAGGCTCTTGCATGAGAATTTGCAAAGCAGGACCGAGCCAAGGAGGTGCAGGAGGGTGGCATCACCCAGGGAGCCAAGACCTCCATGGGCTTCTCAGTTGCAAGCAGAGGTGGGAGGTGGAGGGTCGGGGACTGCAGAGGGTCCGGACATGAGGCTGGGGCAGGCAAATGTATCTGGCAGTAGGAGATGCTCCCTGCTCTCTGCCTAGGTATCGACACTCGCTTCAAAGGCCAGTACCTCCACAGCCAGGAATACAAAGATGTGGAGGCTTTCCGGGGAAAGCGGGTCCTTGTGGTCGGCATTGGCAACACCGGTGGCGACCTCTCCGTGGAGCTGAGCCGCGTGGCTGCGAAGGTACAGCTCTGCGGCAGTGCCAAGCCCAGCCAGCGACCATGAGAGCCGGTGGCTTGGGGTATGCACAGAAAGCTTTGCCCACCGTGTTTCTCAATAAATAGCACTTCAAATTGAGGGCAATTGCAGAAGCTCTGCAATTCCTGGAGAGTTTGGGCCACGTGAGGAGTGGCCATTCAGCAGCTGTGGGAACTTTGCAGAAGCCACCACGAGCTGTTCGGTTCATCCGGATGCCATCTCCTTCCCTCAGGATAACCCCCTCAGCTCCCAAGTTCAGGAGATGGGATTTGCCATTCAGGGCAAAACTGGCAATGAGATGTCTGAGCAGGAGGCTGACACCTGCCTTCTCCCCCAGGTGTTCCTCAGCGCCAAGACCAGCACGTGGGTGTTCAGACGGGTCTCGGACAATGGCTTCCCCTTCGACATGGTCAACACCACCCGCTTCAACCACTATCTCGAGTGGCTTCTCCCATCAGCCCTTATGAAGAGGATCAGGTTTCGGAAGTTCAATTCGTGGTTTAACCACGCTAACTATGGCTTGGCTTCCACCAAAAGGTGTTTTTTCTGACTATTTTGTTGGTCAGGGGGTTTTAATGGCGTGAAATGCTCAGTGTTTAATTTCAGGGGATATTTATGGAATAGCAAACCATTGGAGGGGAAGTCTGGCCACAAAAGATGTTTCAGGTCCCTCCCAGATGCTAACATTGCTGTCCTCTTTTCCACCTGCAAGCTCCAACTTTAAGGTAATTATCAATGAAGAGCTGCCATTTTGCCTCCTCTCTGGGACTGTTGTGTTGAAGTCAAATGTGAAGGAGTTCACCGAAAGCTCTGCTGTTTTTGAAGATGGGACAACTGAAGAAAACATCGACGTGGTGCTCTTTGCCACGGGCTACATCTTCTCATTTCCCTTCCTCGAAGAGTCGGTTCGCAGCCTCTTTGACAATAACCAGTCCCTCTATAAACGCATCTTTCTTCCCCAGCTGGAAAAGCAGACACTGGCCATCATCGGCTTAGTCCAGCTGACTGGCTCTGTGATGGTGGGAGCAGAAATGCAGGCTCGCTGGGTGACGGGGATCTTTGCAGGTGGGAGACTGGGTGCAGGGATGGGGGGATCTGCTGGGGTGGGAGGTTTGGGGCAGCCTGACCTGCTATCCACAGGGCCTAGGACATATTTCAGCTCCTGCCGCAGTGCTCGTGGTGGCCATGGGCATTAGTAGCACCATAGCCTCTGCCCCCTGCAACTGCCTTCCCATATCCCTGCTGCTCCACACACACTGCCATGACCAGCCAGCATGAACGCTCTTGGTAAAGGGGCTGGGAGCATGAGAAGGGGGTGAACTTTTCAGCTTAAGGTGCTGCTGGAGGTCTCTGGTTTCTCTGTTCTTCTCAGGCTGGAACAAGCTCCCTCCCACCAGCAGGATGATGGCTGATGTTTTGAAGAAGAAGCCATCAGTCAAAAGGTGTGTGATACTTCTGTGCTGAGGGTGCAACAGGCGCCGTGTGTCTGCCAGGATAACCTCAGGGAAAGGATGCCCCTACGGTGGTCGTGTAAGGGACCCTCCCAGGACACCCAACTCTTCTTGGATGCATTTATTCCCTCACCACCCATAGTGAGGTAGGGAAATGTTGTTGCGGCTCCTTCATGGATGACAGACCAAGACACCAAGGGCAGGGTGCTCTGGAGCCGCTTACAGCATGACCCAGGACCTGCAGGTCCCCTCCGCCAGGCCTCCAAGCCATGCCCTCATTCCCAGCATGTCAAGATGGAGGTTTGGTTTCCTCCAGACTAAGGGTGCCATCTCGTGGCTTCTCCCTCCCAAATCCAGGCAGCACGGAGCACTGGGGCCAGGGCCAAGCCCCATCCAGAAACCCCACTGGAGCCAGGTGATGCGGGTGGGGGGCAGTTTGGTGGCAGTTTTTGACAGGTCAAGATGAGTATTAGACAAGGCTGGAACTCGTCCATCGTGTACATGGGAGCTAACGTCCTGCCTTGTTGGCACTGGGATTTTACAGGAGGTCGAGACGTGTCCTCAAGGCTGTGGGACTGGTGATGGTAGACGTGCTTCCTTGCAGCAGCTTTCAGGAGCAAGGAGGGGACCTTGGGCCAGGCGGGGTGCAGGCTGGGTTAGGTCTGCCAGCAAGACAGAGCTGGCTCATAGGACACTGATGAAAATCTGGGACAAAAGAGAGCCGTAGGGATTGTCACCAGGAGTCCCAGCAATTGCAGACACGATGCTATTACACAGAAATATGGGAGTCTGAGGTGCAACAGAGCTAAACTCCAGGCTGTCCCAAATTTGCTGAAGCAGATTGAGCATACATCCTCCCTCCTGTGAGGGAGATGAGGCCTCAAGCAGAAAAATCCTGGAGGTCCCTCCCAGGATGGGAAGCTTTCTGCATCTCCCAGTTTTTCCCAGTCCCCTTGACAGTTTTATCTGTGAATGTCTACTCCTCTACCTCTCAAAATCGGCCAAATCCACACCTGTGAACCTCGGGGAAGGACGTAGGATGGGTATTTGTGGCATTACAATGATGGCAGTATTATGCTAGAACCAGTTTTGAGGCCACAACTAGGTTGCAGAGACAAAACAAGCTTCTGCCTATTCCCTGCCCCAGGTAACTCCTGGGGACCAACCCCACAGAGGCTCTTTTGGTGCCTTTAGGTTTATTTGGGGCTGAGGGAGCTCAGCCCCGGAGACCGGGTCTCGGCCGATGTCTAAGCCCAGAGCTTTTGCTTTCCACGGAGCTAGGAACCAAGATGGAATGATGCTATTCTTTACCGAAAGAGTGGTTAAGCATTGGAACAGGCTGCCCAGAGAGGTGGTGGAGTCGTCATCCCTGGAGGCATTCAAAAAAGGTGTAGACGTGGCACTCCAGGGCCTGGTTTAGGAGGCATGGTGGTGTTGGGTTGACGGTTGGACTTGATGATCTTAGAGGTCTTTTCCAACCTTAATGATTCTATGATTCTATTTGATTTTGTCTCTTTTATGTCCCATTGAAGGAATTCATCCGAGAGGGAGAACTTGAAGATAAGTTTTATCAGCTACACTGATGAAATTGCTTCCTGTGCTGGCGTAAAGCCCAGCATGCTGAGGCTGCTCCTGACGGACCCCCGGCTGGCCCTGGCCATCTTCTTTGGCCCCTGCACGCCCTACCAGTACCGACTGGTGGGACGGGGGAAGTGGAGCAGGGCCAGAGACACCATCCTGACTCAGTGGCAGCGAACGCTGAAGCCCTTGAGAACTCGGGTGGTGGATGACTCCTCCGATGGCTCCTCTGGCTCTCGCTGGATGTGCCTCCTGGCCCTGCCGGTGGCTCTCACAGCAGGTTTCCTCCTTTCTAAATATCCCCAGCCAGGCTGGAGCACTCGGGCGGGTCCCCAGCTGTAGAAGAAACCTGGTGAGACCCGGTCCTGGGCAAGCTGGGAACGGTGCGAAGGGGCTGGAGCTAGTCCAGCGCTGGCAGGAGCCCAGCCCCAGCGCTGGCTGGTGTCTGGCATCCTGCTGATGTTTCACAGCCACCAAGGGCCGTGCAGAGCATTTACCCCAAACCTGCCACAATCCGTGCCCGCGTTGCACCAGCACCAGGCTGGATCTCCAGAGGGCTTTTGGGAAGAGCCATTTTGGGACGTGCTGGTGTGCGCAGGGCCAGCCCTCCTCCCCTCCCTGCTCGCCCAGAGCTTCCTCCATAAAATTTCAGCAAGACCCACACCACCGTGAGATTTTCTGAAACACTAACTGTAGAGATCTTTGTATTTGTCTGGTAACTTCTGGGACGTGAAGTAGGGAGCCACAAATAAACCTCACGGACTTGGTCTTCTCTGATGGTTTTATTAATGGTTTATTATCAGTGGGGGGGTCAAGTGGACCCAGGACCCTGAGACGTGGCAGAGGGGAGAGCCCCGTCCTAAGATATAATATATACAGTGACCAACCCAGTGGGCGAGCGTCCCCGCCGCCGCCCGAGCAGCCTCAGGCTTGCAGGGAACCCTGAAGCCCACGGGGAGAAGGGAGAGCCTCCCCACGCACCCGCGGGTGCCTTCATCTGGGGATTTTGCTGCAAACCCAGCGGACGGGCGGGGCGCACTTGCACTCAGCCTGCAGCCGCTTCCCTCCGGGAGAGCGTGTCCCCAGCCGTGCCCCCGCGACGGAGCTCCCGCTCGGCGGCAGCGGGCGCAGGGTGCTGCCGGTCCCCACGCGTGGGGACGGGGATGGGGACGGGGAC
>WAAD01029551.1:39742-54009 GCA_013389945.1 Fregata magnificens | reverse complement strand
AGGGGGCTGCCGTGGTGGGGGCGGCTGAGGGCCGCTCTTGCGGGTGTGCTGCGTTTTTCTCCCGCCCGCCCTCCTGTCCCCCGTCCGCTCCCCTCCCCCTTCTTTTTTAACGGCTCCAGGTCTCTGTGTCTCGAGGGAGGTTACTCGAGAAACATGTGGTCCCCTTCGTGCGTTTGCGCTCACTTTGTGGCTGTGATTCTTCTTCCAGAAACGCGGCGGGAGGGGATACTTTTCTTACGGGATGCTGTAGGTGCATGCAGGGCGCAGCGCTTTGGTTTCCTAACTCTGAAATATTCATTCACAGTTCTTGAGATGTACAGTAGAAGGCTGTTCCTGGGTTATTTGATGTAGGACTGAGTGAAGCACCCTTCAGGAAGGTATCGTTTCTGCTCCTAAGGACAAGAATATGTAGGGATGGGGTGAGCGGAGTCAGGGGTGTTATTATTGATAGCGCTTGAAGGATGGTGCGAGCATGGTTAGATGACACGGCTAAAATTCAGGCAGCCAGTCTGCAATGGGCATAATGGGAGCCATCACCTAGGAGCGCAGGAGTTGAAAATCTTGAGGCTAAAGATGGCCCAGGTAGTTTCTGGTTCAGGCCCCCTTTATGGGGAAGGGGAGCACGTATGAGAGTGTGGTGCTGGGCATTGAATGGAATGTTTTTCTATTTCTTTCCTTTTTGCGTCTCACATGTGTTTTGTAAGCTTGTTCCTTTGTGAAAGGTCTTGAACTCTGTATCATTGAGGAAGGACCATTTTTCCTTGCTGCTCTTTGATTGCTGGAGCCAGATGGGTAGGTTAGTAGAAATTAGCATTACTTCCAACAGAAGGAACAGGACTCTAATAGCTTTGTTTCATCTGCAGTGAGGCATCAGGCCTACCCGTTGTCTGCTCAGGCAAGAAACTGCTTTTGAAGGGGGGAGGAAACAGGACATGATCTCATTTGTCCATCAGTGAGAAGCAAAAGGATTACAGTTTAATATTAACTGCCAGGAGCTGAATGGCTGTCAATTTTCTTTGAATTACATAGTTTAGAGAATTTTTCTTCAAAGTTAATTTTGGGGTGTTTTAGTGCAACTCTGGTACAGTCTCCTTGGGACTAAGGAATCTCAAAGTTTTGGGAGTTCTTTGAACTTGGTGAATGTTCAGTGAAAAGGCAATTTGTCCCTCAATACTGTGCTCAGTGAGTGAGGAGTATGACCGCTTTGGTGGAGGTCTGTGCTTAAGAGGTTGCTATTTAAACTGAAATGAGAACTGGCATAGGCCAGTGCTTGTGTGCGGAGAGTAGGATTATGGCTTCTGTGTGTGTCTCTGTCACCTAGAACTCTGCCTTAGTATATGTGAGTTTCGTGCATGAAATGTATTGCTTTGGTAAGTAATAGCTTGTAAGATATGTATAAATCAATGCACAGTCATTTCTATGAGTTTTGCTAGTAGAAATATTTTGTCTCTTTGCAGTTTAGTAGCAATTTGTAATTTCTTTACTCTCATTTAGACTTTGTAACAGGAACCCAAGCTTTTTGTAGAGTGACCTGTAAAAACAGTTACGTCAGTCTACAGCTTTAACTTGGTTGCTGGAGTCCTTGTTCAACGGTACAGATTTATGGTGTGCATCTCCTGTAGGTCCTGTTTCCTCGCATCCTGAAGTCTTCCAGGGAAAGGGAAACGGGCCACAAAGAGCAAGGAAAAGATGATATAGTTCAGAAGGGAGCTCTTGTGTAGGTTTTGTTCTGTCTGAATGAATGCTGTATGTTAATAAAGAGAGGAATATGTCAAAGCAGTGGGTATGTTGTATGGGGTTGACTTCAGCCAGGTGTCCTAGGTTACTGACGGTGCAAGCCCTTTATTCTACAATACTTTCCAGGCTGGCTAGTGATGTGAAAGTGGAGAGAGGGTGGAAAACGTAGTCTAAATACTGTAGAAGGGTGGTGTAGATAAGAGGCTTAGATGTGAAGATAGAAAGAAAAAGGTAGCTCTTGCAGAAGGATTAAACCCTTTCCTAGTGTGCCCTTGCAGAGGAATAAACCCTTGCATATTGTATTGGAGATGTGAGCAAAGAAAAAGTGTTTCTCTTTGATCCTTCTGTTGAAGGAAGAGTGGGACATCTTCAGAGGCTGTCTACAGTAACGGAGGGTTTGGCGGGGGGGGGAGAACCTCTGCCCTGAAAATGCACCACCTTTCCACTAGTTGAGGATGGATGTTGGGCTTGTAATGACGGGACTGTCAGTGGTGTTTTACTGGTAGAACCAGTTGTTCATCTTCTGTAGCAAATTTTTTCTTCGCTCAGCTTCATGCCCTCATTTTTTTTTTGGTCTGGGTTTCACAAAACCTCATGGAAACTTCACATGGGTGAAAGCAGGTGTAAAAATAAAAGCTGAGATTTGTGTGAGGAGGTGGGAGGAAATAATACTGTGTGCATGTTGGTGAAATGAAAACGGAGTGGACAGAAGTCTTAAATGCATAAAGAGCAGAGGAAGATGAAGTCCTAATAAAAATCAGATGAAGACAGCTTTTATGTCTATGAAGAACAGGCTAACAGAAATAGCCTGGTTTTATTACAAATACCTCAACCATTACATAACATTCTAACTAAATGCTAATGAACTAGTTTGTTACAGATTGCAAACACACATTAAAAGGAGAAGCTGTGTATCGTTCACGTTGTTCATGTTCTTATATATCTGACAGTGTCTTGATTAACGGTAAAATTATAGTGCAGAATCATCATTATATATCTTCAATCCGAAGTATGATGGTGATAAATTTTAACTGATATGTATTTGAAAATAATGTCGGCTGTGCTTTCAGGGGCTTACAACATCAGAGACAGGAATTACTGCACTTTATATTCAGGTACATCAAATGCACAAGTAGTACTTGAAGAACTGTGGTGTCACCCGGTGCTGAGTGACTGAGAGAAGAGGGGTCTATTAAATATCTCTTTAAATCAATCTACAGCTGATTCCTAAGTGAAATGGCAGCTTTACTCAATTTTTATTTAATTGGGATATAAGATGTAGCTCATCATGCTCAGAGGTACCAAATGGTTTTTCATAGTAAAACCAGCAATGGCTAGGGTGCCCATTTTTTGCCGCTTGCTTAAGCTAGCAAATCAAACTTTCTCTGCTTAGAAAAGCAAACCTTTTCAGGCTGTCCTCATTAAATCATGTAAACAGCTACAGCTTGTTTTAAAATTAATACTTTGTAAGCATGTGACCTTACTATTCCTAGATTTTAGTGTTTGTGAATTTTAACTTATACTTTAAAATTATAACTCTGGACTTATATTGTATTTGCAGGAGTAATAGTTTAAGTTATTCTTGGCAAAAGAAACATTATTTAACTGATTTGAATCTTCACTTAAGGTGGAAGTGCAGGAACATCTTCATTTTGTTTGAGAATCCAATGATTTTCTCCCAATTTAAGACTTCGTATGCCTTAGGACTTAATATTTTTCTTCTATTTCAAAGTAACCATATATTCCAATGAAGGACCTCCCTGTCTTTAGATCAATACATCGATGCTTTTCATTTTGCAAAAAATAAATTATTGTATTTACAGGGCTTGTTTTATAATAGTGTTTGGGACAGTCTGTGCTTCCTATACGAGTCTGTCTAGGTGTATATATAGGTGCACAGCAGAAGTGTTCTAGTGAGGAGGAGCAATAACATTTTCTCTTGCCAATGTGTATAAATAGTCTGTAGGAAAGGATGTGTTCTAGTAAGAAAAACTTGCCTTTGGCTTGTGATATAGCTACTTGGTTAATTTGCTGGAGTCACCTTGGTTAGGAGATGTTTTTCATGCCACAAATCAAACTGTCAGCGAGGACAGAGCTTTGTAGTAGGCACTTAGCTTTGGATAAAGAAAAGTTTCTTGATAAGTAGTTTGATAATATATTGAGCCTTCTTAATTATTTACCTACTGCATCTTGAAAGCAGAGTATCAAGGGACACATGGGTTTCTTTTTTCTAAGCGGAATAAACAGAACCAAGAGCAACTGAAGATGTTAAAATTCATCTGTAGCCATTTGGCAGATGCAAGTTAACTTCCATGGAAGATGGGTTCCATAATGCTGAAAGCCAGATACGTAAAGCTGGGTATGCTGATAAGGCTTTCCTAATTCAGCTCCTCATCTTTTTTTTTTTTTTTTTTTTTTAAAAAAAAAATGAATCCAGTCTAAAGCAGAGGGCTGAAGTTGACCCTTACTGTAATTAACCAGTGTTGTCCAGAACTGTTGTCCGTGTGGTTTTTGCAGCTGCATCTCTTACATGCTGAGCGTCCTTTCAGTGAAGACGGAGATGGTCTCTGCTCCAGGAAACTAGCAAGTCACAGGGAAAAACATGTAACCAGAGGATGACGGGCAGCAGGTAGAAGAGACTGTTCATGAGCAGCCATCAGCTCTCTCCGAGCTGGACCAGAACATGGAGCAAATTCTACCGCCTTTGGATGCACGGGAGTGAAGTTTTTTGATTGATGCTGACAATGGTGTATTATAAGCTGGTACATTTGGCAACCCTGGCTCTCACTATCACAGTGGTTGTATCTGATAACCTTAAAAGCAAATATGCTATAACATCTCTTAAGACAGATGAGAAGTTATGATTATTTTTAATATACATGAATCAGGTTAGGAATATGGTAGGAGTTACAGGCAACACAGAATTTGGGTATTGAGCAAGGTGGGAAGTTTTGCAGGTGGTGACAAGTAGCTTAAGTTATTACATAACTGGTTAGAGTAACTGGTTTTGAACAGTTTTTTTAATCATGCTAAGATTGTACAGAACTCTACAAAATTGTTTATTCTGTAGATTCCCACTGTTGATGACTTTGCTTCCATCTTTGGGTTGGACCCTTCAATAACAAAAGTATCTTGAGAAGGTGAACAGAAAAAAAGTTGGAAAAAATAGTTAGAGAAGAGGTAATTCATTTTGGCACATCTGTTCTAAAGAGGAATGAAAATCCTTAAGGATGTAGCCCTAGAGTAGTTCCTGTGCACTTCCAAAATATTCTGAAAGAGCTCATGAACAGAAGAGCTTGCCTGAACATTATTTCAAAGCAACATCTAACTGATTTCTGAAGTAAAAAACTTTAGATGTAACTCTGTATGTTACTTAAGGACTGATCTATGAATAGGGGCTTTGGAAAAACAAGTTTTGTATAAAACCTTTTACTACTTTGCAGCTGAGGTCAGGGGTACATTAAAGGTGCAGAAAGGTGTGATGTGGAGAGAAATTCACTGCTTAAAGTGAGTTGTGGTTCCTTGGGAATAACGCTGAAACTAAGTGTCACTTTCTCTGTCAAGAAATGTTAATTATTACAGTGGGGCTTGGAAATTGTGGTAAAGGAGTAGGAAATGTAAGTCTTGAAAAGATTCTTCAAGTTATTCACAGCAAGGAATGGCTTTACATTTGTCTCTTAATCTGTCCTGCCCTCTTCCGCTGCCCAATTCAACATGGGGTGGGGAGGGTTGGAAATATGCCACCAGTTTAAATGGCATTTGTTGTGGTTTAACCCCAGCAGGCAACTAAGCACCACATAGCCACTTGCTCACTTCCCTGCACACCTACCACCCCCACCCTCCCCCCTGCCCCCGGCTGGGATGGGGGAGAGAATCAGAAGAGTAAAAGTGAGAACACTTTTGGATTGAGATAAGAACAGTTTAATAATTGAAATAAAATAATTTTTAAAATGTAATGAAAAGGAAAACAACAAAAAGAGAGAAATAAAGCCCAAGAAAGACAAGTGATGCAAATGAAAAACAATTGCTCACTACCAACCAACCAATGCCCAGCCTGTCCCCAAGCAGTAGCCCCCTGGACGGCTTACCCCTAGTTTATATACTGTGCATGATGTCATATGGTATGGAATATCCCTTTGGCCAGTTTGGGTCAGCTGTCCTGACTGCCCCCGCTCCCAGCTTCTTGTGCATCTCCAGCCTTCTCAGTCAGTAGAGCACGAGAAGCTGAAAAGTCCTTGACTTAGTGTAAGTGCTACTTAGCAACAACTAAAACATCATTCTCGTACTAAATCCAAAACATAGCACTATACCAGCTACTAGGAAGAAAATTAACTCTCTCTCAGCTGAAACCAGGACAGCATTGTTTCAGAGTTTGTAATAAAGTGCAAGGGCTTTTGCAGGAAGAGTATTAAAATGAAAGGGAAAAATGAAACAGTGGAGAGATGGGTAGTTTTAAATGGCTGCAACTTCTGCTGCTCATCTGTTGGGAATCTGGTCTGTTTTCATGTACACTTATTGATTATCTTTCATCAGCTTCCTAAAAGGAAGTGTTTCGCACCAAACACTGTGACTGACTTAAGGAGTCAACTCTTGTTCAGCTCAGCTGTTGTTTCTGGTAACTTATCCCAGACGACCACCTGCAGAGGAACAGATCCTGAGCACTGTGTCTGGAATCAGATCTGCTGAAGTGCAGCTGGAAGGGAACCGCAGCTTGGGGTATGTTTAGAAAACAGAAAATCCAGTAATATGTGGAGACTTCTTGCTCATACTTTTTTTTGCTGTAGGGTGCAAGCAATTCTGTTTCCTTTATTCTTGTAAATTGATCCTCAAACCCCCCATCATCACCAATTCTGATTATTCTTTTCATGCAATTAAATATAAATGTAGCACGTGCAGAGAAGTGCTGACCATTTGAATATTTCCAGCACACTCATTTGAATGGACATGGGAACATCTGTATGTCATCAGTTGTGTAGCTTCTTTTGCAGCCCCACTGTGGACTTCTCTTTTGCTCCCCTGTTCTCAGCCTGACAGAGCAACCACTAAGCAGGATGCCACTAAGGAGGAGACTCCCCATGTCGCTTTCTGTGTGTGTGGGGACAATGGGTATGCTGGTATTTTTGCCTGTCTAGGCTTCTGCTGGATGGTGTGATGCAGTTGAGCAAGAAACAAAGCAGTACTTGTGACAGCATGCTAAGTGCGTTTGTAATTTTTTAAGGGACTGTTTGTGATCTTAAACATTAACAGATGCCTTTACAGACAGTGGCTGTGGTCAGGATAAACTGACCTAAATTAGTTTGTAAGAAGCCTAGTGAATAGTTACAACTTCTTCAGTTAAAAAAGGATTCTGATAGGTAAGACAGGTTACATTAGTTTTCTGTATTGAGAGAAGAGCGCTGCCTACCAACCTACTATTTGAATGCTGTACTTTGATAGCCGGTACACGGCTTGTTTCTGCAAGAATTTGCCTTAATTTATTCCCTTATCTTTTTCTCAAATAGGCAGCGATTCAGTTTTGAGAGCTATGAAGTGTTCTCATTCTTCTAAATAATGGAAATTTCTTTAATAAATGCTTTTGCAAATCTTTAAAATAAAAATCTCATTTGGCATCTGCAAGTTGAAAAGCTAATTGCATGAAAGCACTTACATTGTTCTGTTCCCAGAAGTAATGAGAACGCATCTCATTATGATGCTCTCTTTAATTGTATAGAAATTGTTCTTGGGTTTTTTTTCTGGTCCTGGCTTCCTTCCAGCACTTCAAAACTCCTGCCACAATTCAAAATTTACAGTTTTAAAAAGTTTTTTAACCAACTGCTTGAAACTGGAAAATCAAAAATCTGTCTTGCAGAAAATTTCCTCTGATGCTTAGTGATAAAGAAATAAAGACTTGTGAAGAAGTTGTCAGGCTAAGAAGGAATAAAACAGCCTACCTTAAAAGTGAGCTGCAAAGAAGTTTTGGGTCTTACATTTTCAGAAATGAATACATTTTTAGTTGAAATGTATTTGGTAATCTTGCAAAACATCTATATTATTCTAATTTATGTTTGAGGGTTATCGGAATGTGGCAAGAATAGCTGTGTTGTGTTAGTGCATTAGCTTTATCGTGTGCTAGTTCTGACTTGGGTGGCACGCACTGTCAGTCTCTTTACTGGAATATCTTGAAAAATCCTTTCTGGCAAAGAAGCTGTTTAAATGTACTTTGATAACTTGAAAATGGGCTGGTAATTGAAGGAATGCTTCTAATACTGTACAGTTATTATTAGCTAATAATCTTTGTCATCTTTACTTGAGCTGTGGTGGTAGTATTGTTTCTTTCCACTAGTCTGGTTTATGTAGAACAAATGAGTAAATGAGCTAGATGTTTGTAATACCAGTGAAGGCTGTAGTATATTTTACGTGGTCACTATACCCCACTGGTGGAATTTAATCTAGTAACTGTGGTGTTCTTGTATAATATAGATTGTAGTCTTTTCATGCTCTGGAAGCTTTTTATTCATGTATCGGTGAGAAACAAGTTTTGTTTTGCAGTGCTGCTTTGTTGTGCATCAACGTAAACTGGGAATTGCTCTGAAAAGAACTGTAAGCTCATTCCACTAGTCTGCCAGTCACTACTATTTGAGCTTGCCAGCAGACATAGAGAACTATTACTTTAAGCATGAGTCCACGTTTATTTCAGTCATCAGTGGGAAGCTATCTGGGACAAATGCAACCTTCCAAAACTGTAAGGACAGAAGCAAGATATGCTGTATCAGTGTTGAGGTTGGTGTGTTTATACCAAGACCATTCTGGTCCATTCCAGTAGAGGTGAATGCTGAACCCAATGTGCATTTGGTCTAGTGGCACATACGGGTTTTCTGATTCTCATAATTTTATCGTGCCTGTGATACGTGTGACTATGGTGTACAAATTCAACCTTTAAGTCCGTTCTCTTTATTACTTGGTTGTATGCAAATTCCATTAGTATATTAGCCTAAAGAACTATCCCTCATGTTGCAAAGAAGTTTGCAAAAATGACCAAAGTAAATTTTCTAAACTCAGAAGCTAAATTAAAATCACTTCTGTCTAGATCTTTTAAGCCAGTCATCAATTTTTTTTGGCTACACAGAAGATTAGAGACCTAAGGCTGAGTCTGGACATTGTGTATGTCACTTCTTGAAGGCACTTGAATGCTAGAGTAGGTACAGGAGAGGATTTCTGCAGGATTCTTGTGTGCCTAAAGGTCCTGTTGCTGGAGGTAGATGTTGGATTTTCAGTTCAGAATTGTGATGTAAATATTCTAAGCAGAATGGTTTTTAGGGA
Source organism: Fregata magnificens (assembly GCA_013389945.1). Classification (NCBI taxonomy): domain Eukaryota; kingdom Metazoa; phylum Chordata; class Aves; order Suliformes; family Fregatidae; genus Fregata; species Fregata magnificens. The sequence goes on along the minus strand of WAAD01029551.1, from coordinate 44,973 downwards.
GCTTGTGTATTTCATTTAGTATAAGCTGTACAGTTACTCTTGAATTAACTGTACTTTAGGTGCTCAGGGAGAGAGCATGTGTGGCATGAGTGGTGGAACATAGAGGTGCAGTGGTAAGTCTAATGATGTTCCATTATCTAACTTCTGGTAATTCAAAGAATTATGTTCTACTACTGTTTTCTTCTGAAATTTTGGAAATAGTGTTTAATGTGACAAGCAAGAGAGGGGAGCTTTGGAGTTTTAAGTTTATCTTTTGTATTTAGGTTGAAGATACAAAATACATCGGAGGGAGTTTCTTAGTGTGACCTTGTTTGATACTTGACTTTGATACTTGGTACTTTTTAAAATTTATTTCTATTTTAATTGTAAACTTATCTTTAAAAGACAAAGCTATTGTCCTTCTTTTACAGAGGATGTAAATTTACTAGAAAACTGACTAGAAAGGGTGAAAACCTTGATGTTAAAGACATAGGAGCAGTAGTCTGAGGAAATGTCTTTCCCCTCTGGGAAGAAGGCCAGGGGTTGATTGTTAGTTGTTGCTGAACTCACTTTAAGTCACCTGTTCATCTGGTGCTGGTTAGTAGGTGTCTGAGCTCCAGACCTCATTTAGTGCCTGTTGCTTGGGAGCATCTGGTGCTTTCTTAGGTCTCCTTTTCTGCGGTGATGTGCTGTCTCCTTACAAATTTTGTTTGTTTTCTGGGAAGCCCCAATGAGTCTATTTGTATCTTAGTAGCCTCAAAGTAAAAGTTAAATATGTTGCTGGCTCTTGGTGAGCTTCTGAATGGTAACAGTGAAACTACCCATTAAAAAATTACTAGCCACTCTGCTAATTTGAGTCACAGGGTGGGAACTTCAGTTCAAATCATAGCCTGTAGGAACTTAATTCCTCTTGTCTGAAGCAGGAGATAGATGCCTAAGTAGATTGGAAGCATTGTGACTTTGGTCTAAAATTTAAACTGAAATTTAATTTCAGTTCATCAGCCTCTTCCAGTGGGAGAGGTAGTGCCAGTGCTTTGTCTTTCCAGCTTTTTTCCTTGGAAAAGAGGTTTTTTTTGTTTTGGATTTTTTGGATTTTTTGTTTTTGTTTTCATTTGAACCACTTCTTTACTATCTTCATTCTGCTTGGTGTGATAAGGATTTAAAGACCTGCATTGGATGTTATCACAGCCAAAAGAATTCTGTGCAGGGCTTTGGAGAGAACCTTACTTTTAGTTTCAAGGGAATTTGCTTTACTTCAGATTGTGGCCATCTCTTTACAAAGATGACAAGAAAGTGTTTAAAAAAAGGTTAGGTAGTCATTGTTTGGTTGTCTTTTAGTACCTACCAACCTTTAAAACCTGCTGTCTTTGTACATCTCAAACATGGCTTTTTGTTCTTTGATAATTTGTAATGTGCCTTCTGTAGCCAGTCTTACACTATTTAAAATGTTTCATTGATAGCACTTTGTACATTTTTAGATTTGAATCTCCTCTAGTGATAAAACTGGGTTAATGTCTCAAATGTGGAAGAATCTACAGCCAGAAGAGTACCTAAAAGTGTAATTATAAAGCTAAAGTAGACAGAGGTATTACATCATCTGCATGTACAATAGTTGAGAACTGAATAAAATTTTTAGTAAGGTGCTTACCAATTTCAGCATTTCATTTGTAAGAATAGCTGTTTTTATGTTTGAGTGCGTCTTTACATTATCTCCTTCCTTCCTTGTAAAAGGCAAAAGTAAGTATAAGAGCTGTGTTGATGTACAGCTTCTCTTATCCAGTAGAAAGTGGGAGACCAAATTTGGGCCACTGGTGTAAAACATGGAAGAAAGTGACATATGTAAACATTGAAAGCATTGAACCCCTGGATAACAGTATTGCCTTAGACAATATTTAGGTAGTATTTGTCAAAATATTGAACAGCTAAATTAACCTCAAGCTAAATGAAATGCAAACTGTCCTTTCTTTTCCTGGAGTTCTTAACTAGCTGTACTGGCATCATTCTGCCTGTGAGGGGAGGGGACGGGACTATAACCTCTTTGTTACCTGAGGTCACTTCAGAAGGAGAAGATTTCATAAACAGTACAGGTGTCAGAAATTATCTTAGCTAAAAGAAAGAAGCTGTGTGACACATGAAAATATTTAGTCCATTTTTGACAGTTTTATTGCCAGTGTGAGTTTATCCTGTCTGTGGCTTTTTGATCCCTAGTTATATGGGCATATTTAAAAAGACATGCTGATCATGATTGATCCTATGGATCAAGCTTCTTCTGGCAGTGCTGTTCCATGGGAATATGATTTCTGTGCATGTTAAGTGAAATATTCATGCACATAGTTAAATATATATTCAAATCTGTGGATAGAGACAAATTTGAGGTTTGCATGGTTGCTCTCCTTTTATCTGTGGTTTTTTACTCCAGCCAGCTGCTCTTAACTCATTTTTCCTTTTGTTCTCAAGAATGTAGTGGAGAAAAAAATGAGTAGAACTGACAGATTATTTTAGTCTGTGCTAATATTTTTCTGCTGCAGGATGTGTCCTAAAAGTTTATTTAAAAAGCATTAGTCACTGCTATTAGTGCCATGTTAGACTTGAGAGACTCCTAATAAAAGTTCCCTGAGATGTTGTGGTTTGTTGCTGGTTGCCCTGTTGGAAGGCCATATTCTGGATGACTAGTATTTCTCACAGAAGACAATTCAACAAGCTGCCTTCCAGTCTTTCTAAGGTAGCAAAAGATTTGCTTGCTCTATAGATTGCTAGTTTAAACTAACGTATGCTTTGTGGTAAAGTTAGTTGCTGTGTAGACTTTTTGTGGGTGGCTAATTTTGGTTGTTTTTCATTGCTTAGCTTAGTAGCTCTATTTAGACTGTTGTTAGGTATCTTTTAGAATTGATGCAGACATGTTTGTGGATGCTCATTTCTGGCATCCACAGACTGCATTTTTATAAGATGCATCTGTGGGATAATGTCCTAAAAAGGCAGGGTTTTTTCTGTCATGATCTGTTTTCCACCTGACATAACTAGTTTTGGTAGTGTTTTGGAAAGACTTTCTTAGGCTTTAAAGGGGAGTAATTTGAAGAATGATAGAACTAGCAAAGCCTGCTTTGATACAGCATTGTCTCATGACAGAGTGCTTTGGTTCTAAGGAGCAAAACTCATTTTGATTTTCTGTTTGGTGGCCATTAACAATACTCTATAGATTGTCCAGTGCCTCAGGGATCGAGATGAGGTGATGGGTGCAGAAGAGATGGTGATTAAAAGGGTTTTCTTTTCCTACTCAGCCACCTACCTTCACAGAATGTATAGAACAGTGCAATCTTTGCATTGTGTACCCTCTTTCAAGCTCTGCTGAAAACCGGTGAAGCCAAAATCTAGAGATGGGGAAGAAAAATGGAAATGGAAATGTGTAGCCTGGCTTTCTAAGGAAATAAAATTTAGTACAGATCTTGCTCAAGAATGAGTTGTAGTGAGATCCAGAACTCAATGAAGATCTGGAGAGCTTCTATTCTTGTAGGTCATAGAGCTATGTCTGAGGTACATGAAATAGAAGCTCAAAAGTCCCCAAAATCTTTACTGCAATTTTCATCCTGCTTCGCAACAGCCTACCTGACAATGAACCCTGCTGCAAATTGCTCTTGGCAGGGGGTGGGAGGTGTGGGGGGTGGAATCTTGACCTTAGGGGCTTTTTTTATTAGATACTTTGATTTGACAGAGACTTTTGCTACTTACGTGTTACTGGAGGCTTTTTAAGCTTGTTTTCATGTCATATTAAGCTGACTAGTGCTGAAGCTATTAAGAATTCATAGTAGTGGGATAAATGGCCAAAACGTTTGGTTTTGTTTGTTTTTTGTTTTGCCTTTTTTTAATAAAAATTGGGCCTGAAAACCTCAGTCCCAGAATGATGCTTTGGGCACTAGAAAGTTGTAAATATAAGGGCATCAATAAGAGATAGTTTGTGTGTGTTGTTTATAAACTTCCATGTCACAGAAGTGAAGTTGGTATGTTTAGTTGTAATTCCATTTGTTATTTGTGTGCAACCTTCTCTGTGCAAAACCATGTATTCAATAATTACACTATATTTTTGAGTGTGCATTTAAAATAGCAGGTTCCTTGATAATGGGTTACAAATAAAGCATGAAGGCAGCTTTTTTGGGTTCCAAGTACATTGAATCCAGTACCCTATGTTTCTCTGTTTTAAATTGGCTTTATATTTCTGTAAATGATCAAAATTAGTCTCTCTTCTGAAGATCACACAGTTGTTTTTCAGAATTTAATATCTAGCTGCAGATTATGCTTAGGTTTTACAGTTAGGCAACTTCTTCAGTGAGGTTCTAGAATCTAAATATACTAGACTTACAGTTGAAATGAAACATTTCTTTTCTAGCTGAAACTTTTAATGCCACTTTATTTATCTGGGTTTTTGAGTGCAATGGTCTTTTGAAATTAATAACACTGAATTTGGGAACATCTGCCTCTAACATCAATTAAACATGTAGAAAAAAAGCTTCATTTTTTTTTCAGTTGTATTATTGAGTTCCAGAACTTACCAGAACGACATTCTTCAGTGTGCCAGAAACAAAGCTATTCTAAGAAAAGTGGAGTTATGGCTGGATACAAATGACAAATTTGTATATGATGGTATTTTGCCCCTTAACCACTTTCTTTAGTGCACTTAAAATAGCGTATGAAAAGTCTTTCTGGATTTGTTTCGTTTTCTGTTTTGAGAGAGGTGCTAATGTGTCCCAGTTATGAATAAACTTTCATGTAGTGTTTTTTATGATGTTTCCCACTTCACAGATGGGCCTTTGAGGCACTGAGAGTTGAAGGTTCTAGGAAATCTTCAGCAGGTTTGAGTCTTGAATGGTGTGCTTTTGCCTTAAGTCATTCCAGCACATCCTTCTCCAAATTTAGCCAAAATATAGCCCTTGGAGTGGAGGTGGCAGGGACTAGATATCCTAGCTGTGTTGAATAGGGAACGTGGGAATTATTCTAGTATTTACTTAGTGTTTTTAGGACTTCACAATCCTGGGAGCTAATCTACAGGTTACCTGTCCTAACTGATTGTGTGCTTGTAGGCTAAATAGGTGTGGGGTGTGGGATTTAAGAAGATATGACTGCATAAAAGATAACTGTAATATTGCTGAAGAAGTCTCTTGACATGTTACACTTGTGTGAAAAAATAAAGACAATTACTGTCTAGAGGTGTAAAAATACAGTGTATAAAATACGGATCTAGAGAGTTTGTCCTGTGGTTG
>WAAD01029551.1:5123-22341 GCA_013389945.1 Fregata magnificens | reverse complement strand
TATAGGAGTAGGGAGAAGGTACAGAACCTTTGACAGTGGGAAAGCATAAAAAGTATAAAGAAATATCTCTGAGGTTGATAAATTGGTGATAAGAAGGATGCCAGATCTATGCAGTGTGTTGTTTGAAAGCTACAAGGCATGTGCTTTTTTATGTCAACTGATGGTTGGCTTGTTTGTGAAGTGTGCAAGCAATGCTATAGTATCTAGTCTGTTTCATAAAGAACTGTCTGGTGGTGTATCAGTAATTATTTGAACTACAGTGGTCACACATGTGGATGATAGTTCACATTTATACTGTATTTGAGAGAACAGTACTGTATACTTCGAATAATTGTCATACAAGTTAACCTTTTATCTAGTCGTTTTGCTGGATAAATAGTGACAGGGGCCTTTGTTTTTCTTTTTTTAGAGGGCCAAGGGGAAGAGGACCACCTTCATGGTGTTCAGAACCTATTGAGCGCCCATCCATTCTTAGTGCTAGTGAGCTTAAAGAACTTGATAAATTTGATAATCTAGATGCTGAGGCTGATGAAGGCTGGGCAGGTAAGAACATGGGATTAATGGTTTCTGTTGTTTGTACATGGAATCTTTCTGAAAGATTAATTGAATATTTGCTTATGTATCAGGTGCTCAGAGTGAAGTGGATTACACTGAGCAGTTGAACTTCAGTGATGATGATGAGCAAGGAAGTAGTCAAAAAGAAAAGGAAAGTGGGTGAGTTGGTGTTGCCAATTGAGCACGAATGCCACTTTCACTAGCTTAGCTTTTGGGAAGGTTGAATGAAATGAGTGCGAGTACTCATTCCAATAACACTTATTCCAGTAATTTAATACCATATTAAATTGCATAACTGCCAGCAGACTCCAGTCAGCTGGGCATGTAATAGAAATGATCCTGGCTGTGAGGAAATTTCACTCTTGATAAGAAACATTGAGGAAAGAAGATAAATCACCAAGTAACTGTGTGGAGTACACCTTCCACTTTTCTTATTTCTTTGCACATAGTGATGAACAAACACCATCAAAAGATTCCCAGAGTCCTGATGGCCAAAAGGAAGCAGAAGAACAGACAAGTGCTAAGTCTGCCACCCAGGTTTCGACAGCAGCAACCAAAGGGTCTTATGGCAAAAGCTCTCAGCTTGATCAGGTTTGTGTGTTCTTCTCTTCAGCTCTTCTGGCAACAGCCTCGTCAGAAGAGGTCTGACTCGGATGTCTTTCCAAACTGTGAGGTCAATTAAGGTTATGAACATGAGTGAAAGCATTAGCTACTGCTTATCTGAGCTGTGGTAACTGATTGGGTGCTGCTTAGTCAACTTAGCTGCTTCTGGTCACAAAATAAAAATAGCATGTCTTTATCTAGTGTGTTCCAATTCACAGTTGTGAGGGGGTGAGAACTCTTGTGTCAGTTACTGTGACTATGCTGACAAGCTTTAACTCAATACTCTTGTCTGTCCATCCCTGTAACAGTGAATGAAGCCTTTCCGGTGTCCATCATGTTTTATAGTGGCACAGAGTAAATAATGCCCAGTTGGCCCACGCATTTTTCCTGGATATGGGGGTGGTTTTTTTGGTATTGTGGCCCACTTTCTTCAGTACACCTTAGCAGTAGTATGTCAGCTCACTTCTGACATCTCAGGCGGATAGATTTTTATACAGACCATGTAGAGTTCATCAGCTCAGCCGTTTTTGTTTTATCCTCTAGAAGAGGAAGATTGGCAACCATCTCAGCTTACACCTGCTTCAGCTCTTTTTTTTTTTTTTCCAAGGGAAAAGCTACTGTTGACTTTCTCTGAAAATTTCCCAGATATGTTTTCTCTTGACACCAGTAATAATGAAAATGGGAGATCTTGAATTGGTTTTACTTGCACGTTCTCTATATATAAAGATCATGTTGTCTTTCAGGGTTTGATGCTGCATTGAATCTGAGGAAAAACTGTGCAGTAACATAAACTCTGAAATTTGGATGTGTGAATTTTTAAAGTAATTATTTAGCTTTCAGTACATAAAGTGGAAATGTTCTTGCCCTTGTTTTGCATGCAAATTTATATCGTGTGCAGATAGTTCACTAGGTGTGGTATCTTAATGCAGTAGAAAACAGTAAATCTAAAATTTGTCAGCTTGACTGTTGTTATGAGCTTGCTTAACTGTGGTACTGTTTGACCTGATAGGATCGGGGTCCGGCACAGCCTTCTCTACATGAAAGAGGTGGTCCTGCTCTTCATCCAAAATCTATTCTACCACCGGTAAGAAAGATTAGAGTTGTCCTTATTTCCTTGAGTTGAATTCTTTAATGCTGTGGTGGAGGGATTTAGACTAAGAAAAGTGAAAATACGCTTCACGTAAGGATAAGCCTTTTCTTTAACAAGTAAAATGATCATAGTGCCTGGGGCCAGTAAGAATGGGACCCCAACACAGCTGTGCTGCTGATTGTGTAAAGCAGTCCCATCTTGTAAGTGGCATATGAAATGCATGAGAACTTCAAGAGCTTTCAGTTATCCAGCCCCATTTGGGAACTAGAAAGGACAGGGGCATGGGAATGGTGCTGGAGGGCTGGCTGCCAAGGCAGATACGGAGATGAAGTCCCAAATGAAATGTGTACATAGTAGCTTCTTACGAATTTTCAACAGTCCTTATCAAAATCTCTGTTATCCTGAGCTACCTTGAATTTCTTTGGCTGCTTGGGGGACTTTTGTCTGAGATCTGCCCTGAGTCTCTGTGGTTTAGAGCAGCCTGCAACCAAATCTAAAAGATATTTGTCATCTTTGCTGTCACTTTGCCTTAATGATGGGGAGGACGAGTGACAAGAGCCCAACTGAATCTTTGCCTCTTCTTTCTGAGCTCAGGTTTCATGAGTCTGAACCGGAGCAGGAAGGTGGGGGCTTGCGTTTTCTTCCAAATCTTGCTTTTTAAAATTGCCATCCAAATGCACATGTTGACAAAGTTAAATGTAATATTTCAGCTGGCTGTTTATATAATACATGCTCAACTTGACTTAACTGATTTTAATATCGCAGCACCCTCCTCCCCCCGATCGCCAGGTAGGACCTGGAAGGCAGGGACCCTTTCCCCCTAAACCAGTACCAGATGAAGATGAAATTTGGAAACAGAGGAGAAGACAGCAGTCAGAGATATCCGCTGCAGTTGAGCGAGCGCGTAAGCGGCGAGAAGAGGAAGAAAGAAGAATGGAAGAACAGCGAAAAGCAGCTTGTGCTGAAAAGCTAAAACGGTTAAATGAGAAATTTGGCTGTGTGACAAAACCCTCCCGGGAAGATCCTCTGAAAGAGAGGCTCAGGGAAAGGGAGAGGGAGAGGGAGAGGGAGAGGGAAAGAGAAAGGGAGCGGGAGAGGGAAAAGGAGAGGGAGCGGGAGAGAGAGCGAGAAAGAGAAAAAGAGAGGGAGAGGGAGAAGGAAAAGGAAAAAGAGAGGGAAAGGGAGAAGGAAAAGGAAAAAGAAGAAAAAGAAAAACTGGAGAAGGCAAAAGAGCAAGAAAGGGAGAAGGAGAAAGAAAAGGAGACGGAGAAAGAAGAGAAGGAGAATGAGAAAGAGAAAGAAGAGGAGAAACCAGCACATGAGGTTCCTGAGCCTGTAGAACCTGTGGCAACACCTGTAGTAGAAAAACAAGAAAGTGAAACCAGGAATAACAAGGAAGAAAAAGGTATGTTTGCGCGCAAGTAGGAGTTGTCTGTCTTAAAGCTGAGCCACAGAACGTAGCTGTGATCTAGGAGTCTAATTTGCATACCTAATTAACCTAATGCATCTAGACCATTTAATTTCCTATTACAGCTGCTAACTGTCCTTTGAGCTAGAGCTGTTTGTACAGCTCATCAAAACGTTAAAGGAAAAATTGGGCTCTGTGATTTAGGCTGGACTTTAAAGAATACAGAAAGAAAAGCAGGCTTTCTTTTCTTGCTAAAGGAGGGTCAGCAACTCATGTTGCTAAAAAGCAATGTAAATTATTTCAGCTATTCTGTTCTTTCAGCAAGCCTAGAGAAGTAGACGCAAAGAGCGCATATTTAAACTTGGTGCATTTTTTGTAGTGGAGCTTGAATGCCGCAAAAGAATTGTTAAACTATGCTTAATAAGGTTGTGTTATACTTTAAATGGATAAAAATTATTGTAAAACCAAACCTTGCTTCATAAAAGAGTTGATTCAAATGTAATATGGTAGCATTGATACAGCACTTCTTAAATCACATAATAGTTACAACCTAAATGCCAGTGGTTGATTACCCAGTGTATTTGAGTTTAAAAGGGACCCTGAGAGATGTATTAACAATTGTTCTGTTTTGAGGGGTTGTTCTTAACCTTTTTTGCCTTTATTAATTTTGGAAACTAAGACTGTGAAGTTAGAGAAAGCAGACTGTTTTCATTTTAGAACATCCTTTATCTGACATTCTGGTGAAATTGTCATAGTTTTAAGATTCGTTCTTGTCTCCCACGTGTGTGTTTTCAGAAGATCAAGCAGTCTTTACTCGACAAGATAGTGGTCGAACTGAGAAAGAGATTTCACAGATGACTCATGAGAGTGAGCCAGATTCAGGATCTCAGCCTCGTCCTGCTGTTTCCTCAGGCTATTCTAAACAGTTCCAGAAATCATTACCACCAAGATTTCAGAGGCAGCAGGTAACTAACCAGTTCATTAAAAGAAGGAAGTTCGTTAAAAGAATGTCTTCTGCCTCATTCTGAACAAGAACATGACCATAGAAGTTTCAAAAAAGCTTAAGTTGTTGGTTTCTAGCTTCTGTAACATCTATGGTATTGGCAGAAATTGCTCTGCATGAAACAGTTCTTGTCACTTGCAAAGTATTCAAGTGAGTAGAAAGCCAGAGATGCTTTTAAAACTGGGCGGTTTTGCATCAGTTGCTGAAGTAGAGCATTGCCCTGTGGTTACCTGTGGAACCTGGGGTTTGATGATCATTGTTTCTGCAGCTTTTCCTTAAAGGGTATGACACAAATGTAGTTTGGACTTGGGTCCTACGGACTGAAGAGCACTTTGCACTAATGACATGCACAAAGTGTGGGTTGTTCTGTGTCTCAGCTGAACACCAGCAAAACTGTAGCTGTTCTAAATTGTCCAGTCTGGTTTTGCCCTTTTCTCCTAGTTCATCCTGATGCATGTTTGCGATTAATTTTCAGAATGCTTAGCGTCCTGGAGATCACTGTACTTGTTGTTTCCAAGGGTTATTTGAATTCTGCTCAAGTCTTCATCTTAACAAAAAGTTCTGTAATATTGTTTTCTGTTATGCAGGAGCAAATGAAACAGCAGCAGTGGCAGCAACAACAGCAAGGTGTCCTTCCACAGTCTGCTCCCTCACAGCCTTCTAGCGGCCCTGTCCCGCCTCCCCAGCATAGACCTCTTTACCAGCCCATGCAACCACATCCTCAGCATTTAGCTTCAATGGGCTTTGATCCACGGTGGCTTATGATGCAGTCTTACATGGACCCACGAATGATGTCGGGAAGACCTGCAATGGATATGCCTGCTATTCATCCAGGTAAAATCTGGCAGCATTTTTTAACTGCTGAACTTTCTTGATTTTGAAATAGAAGTCTTTCCCTAACCACACTATGTATAGTAACAGCAAATGGATGGGTTTTTTAAAAAGAAAACTAGATTATTTCATTGTTTGAGACAAAATAGATTTTAGTAATACTGGAAAAACGATACTCGTGTCAATGTATATCTCTGACTATAAAGTAAAATCACAGCTTTCTTCTGTATTGCAGGCATGTTAGTGACAGTTAAGGATGTATTCAGAATGTCAGCATAAGCCTTACTTTGTTACGGATATTAAAGCTGGCATGAGTTAGGTTGAACTGAGAAAAACAGTGTATTTGCCTTTGTTTCCTTACACATTAGCATTTGCTACTACATTGCTTATTAAAAAAAAAAAAAGAAATTTTGTTATTTTTATATTGTGTATTAGCACCTCTAGAGTCCTACTAAATTTGTTTTCAGATTCTTGGTACTAAAAAGTCCTTTTTAATTTGTGGAATGGCCATCTGACTTGCAATTAGGAAAGCTATTGTGCATAAATAATACAAGTCTGGCATGTAATGTAACAGAGATACCTATTCCATTGCTCATTAGCTGGATAAGTATCCTGAATGAGTGCAAGGAATGAACGGAGGAAATGGCAGGCTAAGCAAAGGCAGTGAAAACTGTAGAATTTCTTTTAAATGTTACCAAAAAAAAAAAAAGAACCCAGAGTCCTTAACAGAGTACAAAAAAACCACCTGTGTGTACACTCATCTTGCCTTTTTTCATTCGGATCTTCCATCAGAAACTTCATCCACAAGTTTACAGGTCTACAGACCTGGTTCGTCCCTTTATAGTGGAAGCAGACAGCTTTTCCTTTTGTTGGTACGTAGGGTACTAGTGGTGAATATGATTTAGTCATTCTGAGGTCAACTGGCAGTGAACAGACACTTGGTTTCAGCAACAGAAGGTACAGAGGAAAGGAGATTGGAGGAGAGAGAATAGCATTCTTCAGTACCTCCTTACATGCTTTGTCTTGAGATAGGTTTCTTTGCTAATGCTAAACTGGTTTCAATTGTTGAACTTAAATCTGTCACAGGAATTATGCCTCCCAAACCACTGATGAGAAGAGACCAGATAGAGGGATCAGCAACTAGTTCAGATTCATTTGAACATATAGCTCGCTCAGCAAGAGAGCACACTGTTCCTTTGTCAGAGCCCCGCATGATGTGGGGGTCAGACCCGTACCCCCACGCAGAACCTCAGCAATCTAGTTCTCCTCCCAAAGTGTTAGAAGAGCCTGACGATTTGAGGTAAGCCTGAGTTACATACTCCTGCGTGTCACTTCTAGCCATACATACTTAGACGCTTGGCTGTGTAACTCAGTTTAAACTGTGTTTTGCAATGTGAGTTATAGCTGCTCTTCACACAAAACTTTTAAAAGGAGTTGTGGCTGGGAGATGCAGTGTACTTGGTGCTGTTGTATAAAACAAAAGACGTGCCTGCTCTGTAATGGGGTGTAGAAAGACAATTTACCCCTTGTTTAGCATCCTTAACCTAATTTGATGAATGGTGATTGCCATAATATTTGGAATTTTCAGTTTTGTAGAACGCTCCCATATTGTTGTCCTGTTCTCCATCTGCTCTCCCCGTATCAGAGAACTTCTGTCTCATGTATATTAGTTTCAAAAGTGGTGTATTAAGTACAAGTGGTATAAAGCAGTCACTTTTGACCTTTGCTGCATGATGAATGGTCAGGAAGGCTTCCTCTACATCTTAAAAGTACCCAAAAATTCTTTTTGCTGTATTGCTGTCTGGATAATATTTGTGATATTAGCTTGCTAACTTGGAGGCTTCATTTAAAATTGCATGTATAGCCATTAACAATAATAGATTCCTAAAGCTAATTGTACATTTGACACTGAACTCTTAATCAGGATAGAATAAAATTGACCTCTACAACTAGCAGCCACTATGAAAATTAATACCTGTTATTTCCTTGAGCTGACATTGATTCTTCATAGAAATATAAAATGATTTAAGTAAATATTTACGAGTAAAATTTTTCCCCCACCCTAATATTCTTAATTGTTTGCTGCTTAGGTCTGAGGCACGCTTGGAGCAGGAACGAGTTGCTGTCCCTGCCACTGCTTATCCTGTAGAACACAACCACTTGGACTCTCATCCAAAGACAGACTTTTTCAGAGAATCAGGAGAGGTGGAGGTACAAAAGTTCCCAAGCAGGCCTTTGGAAGATGTACAACCTCTCCAAACTGACACACCTAACACAGCAGTTAATTTTGAAGGGGTGAATGAGAAAGTTGCACGTAGCTCTCCAGAAGAATTGGTGCCTGTGGGGGAAAGTCACTCTTCGCTAAAGAGAAGCATATCCCATGGTTCAAGTCACTCTCTAAAATCAGAAGACCAGAGGAATGAGACAGCAACAAATATCCCTAAATTAAATAACAGGCCTGTTGAGACAAAGGAGACAATTGAGAGACTTGAGATTAAGCCAAAAAAAGAAATTTTGATCAATAATAGATCATCAGAAGGACCGAAACCTGAAAAAACTTTCAAACCTAAGTCTGAAACAAGATGGGGTCCTAGACCAGGTTATGGCAGGAGAGACGAAGGCAGTGATAGACCAGTAAGAAGATCGGGTCCTATTAAAAAACCTGTGCTTAGAGATATGAAGGAAGAGCGTGAACAGAGAGAAGAGCGTGAGCAGAGGAAGGAGAAAGAAGGAGAAAAGACAGCTAGTGAAAAACCTAGCAAGTCTGAAAAAAGTGACAAAAAGGAAGCACCTCAAGTGCCACTGCCTCAGGCTGAGCCAGAGATGTCCACATCCAGCAGCACTCTTCTGGCTAAGAAGATAACCCAGGATGCTGCTCCGGCACCAGCAAGCCAGGAGAGCAGTCAAACCGAGACTGCAACTAAAGCTCTGGTTCAGCCACCCACACCTCCAGTCCAGCAGCAGCTGCCGGCTGCCCAGCCTGCTGCTCCACAGCTTCCCCCTGCAGTACAGCAGCAGCTGCCTGCTCAACCTGCAGCACAGCAGCAGCCACACATTCAGCAGCCAGCTACTGCAGTGAAGGAAGAAAAGCAAACTGAGAAGGTAGTTAGCAAGGAGGTTGTAGAGAAACCACGCTTAGAAACCAGACCAGTAAAAAGAGAGCCTGGCTTACCACCTAGGACATACTGGAAAGAGGCTAGGGATAGAGACTGGTTCCCAGATCAGGGATACAGAGGCAGAGGTCGTGGGGAGTATTATTCTAGAGGTCGTAGCTACAGGGGTTCTTACGGAGGACGTGGTCGGGGCAGTAGAGGCCATAATAGAGAGTACCCACACTACAGAGATCCTAAGCCTAGATCAGACCACGTGCCTTCAGGGCCTGTTAGGCAAAGAGAAGAGAGTGAAACTCGTAGCGAGAGTTCTGACTTTGAGGTAATCCCGAAACGGCGGCGACAGCATGGTTCAGAGACGGATTCTGACAGTGAAGTTCATGAAAGTGCAAGTGACACACTGCTTTCAGACAAAGACAGTCTAATCAAAGGCAAACACCCAAAAAGAGAAGAGAGAGCTGATGGCAAGAAGCCTCCAAAGCCCCTGTCGTTCAAACCTGAAAACAATATCAGAGTAGACAACAGATCCCTAGAAAAAACATATATAAGAGATGATGAGAACAAACCCAAACCAGGATTTCTTCCTAAAGGAGAGCCTTCTAGACGAGGCAGAGGGGGAATGTATAGACGTGGTGGCAGGGATCCTGGTGGGCGTCCTCCGCGTCCATCTACAATAAGGAGACCAGCCTACAGAGACAATCAGTGGAACCCTAGGCAAACAGAGATCATTAAACCAGAAGATGGGGAGCCTCCAAGAAGAAATGAACATTATGGTCCTATACCAGTTGATAAAAGACCTCCAAAATTTGAGAGAAAGTTTGATCCAAATAGAGAGAGGCCACGAAGACAAAGGCCTGCTCGACCTCCAAGGCAAGATAAGCCACCACGCTTTAGGCGCCTAAAAGAAAGAGAGGCCGCATCAAAGATAAATGAGGCGGTAACCAGCTCATCAACAAATGTCACGGTTAGTAATGCAGTTAATGAGCCCTCCAACACTGCTCTGGATGTGTCAGGAAGTAAGACACCAGACTTGTCCAACCAGAATTCTTCAGACCAGGCAAATGAAGAGTGGGAAACAGCCTCAGAAAGCAGCGACTTCAATGAGAGGCGGGAGAGGGATGAGAAGAAAACAGCAGATGTAGCAGCACAGGTGGCTGCAAAGGGAGGAGAAAATGCTGGAGCTCCAAAAAGGGAAATAGCCAAAAGAAGTTTCTCTAGTCAGCGGCCTGGAATAGACCGTCAAAACCGACGTGGCAACAATGGGCCAGCTAAACCAGGGAGGAACTTCTCAGGGCCTAGGACTGAAAGGCGGAGTGGTCCTCCACCCAGAAGTGGAAAAAGAGGGTGAGCAGCAGCTTCTGTTAGGAAGCACATACGGTCTTAGTCTTCTGTTGTCCTCTTGTGGTTCAAAATCATTCGTAGTTATCTTAGATTTGTAATAACTGGTAGAAAAGAGAATAAGACAAATGCACCTGTGGCTGCGTACTTTCTATTTTTTCTGTTTGTATACAGACACTTGGAACATGGAGCTAAGAGCAGAGTATTCTTATATGTATGCACAGTGTTAAAAAAGCCTAACTAAATAAAAATTACTGTGCTGTTTCTCAGAATCAAGCTATGTTTCTCAGGATTTGGATGCAAGCTGTAATGTTAATGTGAGCAGTTTTGCAGTTTAGTACACTGCCGCATTGCATTTGGCTTTTTGTAATTGTGGATCAATCACCTAACATAAACGAGCAAGTTGAGAAATGCTTGCCATCGAGACTGTTTTGTTTCTCTATATGGTAAAATTGATTGAAACTTGATAATTATCTAATGTTACTATTTGCCCACTGTTTTGTAGGCACAGTGCACTGTAGTCTAAGTGGGAGGCAGGACAAGACATTTCTTCGTTGAATGCCTACCCTGTACTCTAGGACTCTTGTGCTTGTAGGTTGCTCTGTTCCAAGTTCAGATTTTGCCTGGGCCTAAAAACTTGTGATCAATGCTCTAACCTCTGAGTTAAAGCTATTAAGAGTTTCTTTGGCTAGTCACTTAAAGGTGATGTTGAAGTAAAAGTTTGGTATTCCGGGTTCCACAGCAAAGTCAGAATGCTGCAAATCTGATTGTTACAGCTTCAAATAGCTTTTGGCAAGTGAGCCTGTGGAGCAAGTATATTGTGCCTTGTTTTTATTTGTTCACATTGCATACTGTAAGCTTCTGTTTTGGTTTTTTTCCATGGAAGGCTTTACTGGAGTTCTGAACGCATACTTGTTGAGTTTTGGTGTCTCTAACTACATAGGCCAAGCCAGAGTTGACCTTAAAATTATGCTGCTTCTCCCTGCGCCCCCCCCCCATGATTCGTTTTGGCAGCAGGGCATTTGATATGTCCCCAAACAGCTTTTGTTGTTAGGCTTCTGCTCACTGAGGAGCTGAAAGTAGAAGTCTGGCGCCTACTAAGAAGTTGCACAGTAGACACTTGTAGCCCTATAATGTGATCTGCATTAGATTGTTAGCTCCTTCCTGAGTGTTCTCTGTGGCTGGTCACTAATTTTGTCAACTTTTTTCTAATGTAGGCCATTTGAAGAGCAGACGGCAACTGTGCCTGGTGTTGATCCCACCAACAGCAACACTTTACATCAGGAGGACGGGGGTGTTACTGCTGCAGGACAAAAGAGCACCAAGGATGCAAGTGGCAAAAAGAGAGAAGAACCTAAGGCTGGTCCAAAGAAGCCTAAGGAAAAAGTGGATGCCTTGTCTCAATTTGATCTTAATAATTATGCAAGTATGTATTGATAATATGCTAACAAGAATGCATAATCCTGCTAGCTTTGCTGCATATAGAGCTAGATGTTTGAAAACTTACAAAAGAGGAAAGGTGGGTTTTTTCAAACACCCGAATAATTGTGTACTTGAGTATTGCTACCTTTGTCATATCTAATTAACAACGTGTGTACCTCTAAAAGGTGGCAGATCTCATTGTGTGTTTTTATGTATAGATAAGAACAATTTTGTTCTATCACCTAATCTTAAACTCTGTCATTCAGACCATTTTCCACCACACGCTAATAAATTGCTTAACCTTCATAAGCAAAGGCAGTGGATATCACTGATAAGCTTACAGCTAATATTCGGGAAGGCTGTTCATTATTATGTTTCAGTTCTTATTTTCTGGAGAGTCTGGTACAGGAACCTCTGATTTTTCACTTCTTAGAGATTAACTCCCTGTCTTCAAACTCAACAGCAAAGCACTTGGCAGGCAGAAGCTTACCTCTAATCTGGACCACCATCTGTGTCTGTGGGGAAATTGCTTCCACTCTAAAGCAGATTTTGGCTTGGTGTGCTGCATCTGAAGCTGTTAAAACAGCAGCATCTATGTTTCCTTTTTCTGTAGGTGTTGTGATCATTGATGATCACCCTGAAGTGACAGTAGTTGAAGACTCCCAATCTAACTTGAATGATGATGGTTTCACAGAAGTGGTGTCTAAGAAGCAACAAAAACGCTTGCAAGATGAAGAGCGCAGAAAGAAGGAAGAACAAACAGTACAGGTACAAGACCAGCATTTATAGTGGGAAAGAGCTCCTTGCAGTACTGGGAATGTTGTGAAGTGTGCAGAATGTTCCTTCCAAAGAAGCTATATTTTCATCTTATAAATATAACTAGATAGTTGTATTAATACTAAGTTGCTCAGAATTAGTAAATGAAATTAATTTTCACTTAGTCATCTTAGGATTCTGTACTTCCTGATTGGGTACTGTCAGGCAGGTGGAACTGGCAAACTAAAACCACCATTTTTCATACTGTGATAAAGATTTATACTACTGCTTGTATATCAGTTGATTCCAAGAGGAAAATGGATGAGAAATCATTGTTCCTGTGTAGTTAAATACCCCTAAAAAATAAACTTCTTTAAGACAGGGTTAATCAGTTTACTTTTTGCTGCCACACAATGTACAATTGGTTGTCCATACAGACAGTCAGCTGCAATATAATTGGCTTCTGCTTACAGGTTTGGACCAAAAAAGGATCAAGTGAAAAAGGCCGAGGTCAGAATTCCAAGCTCCCACCCAGATTTGCCAAAAAGCAGCAGCAACAGGCAGCAGCCGCAGCTGCGCAGCAGGCACAAGCTCAGGCACAGCCTCCGTGTACAACACAGACTCCAGGTCAGCCACAGGCTTCTGTTCAGCCGCAAAACCAGGCTGCAGGAGGGACAGCCAGCACAGAATACACAGTGTCAGGCAAAGTTCTGCAAAACACCCAGGCTCACAATGGTCTAGGAACTGAATTATGGGAAAACAAGGTGCCTCCTACAGCAGTTCTAAATGACATCTCCAAAAAACGTAAGTGGTGTCTTTTGGATTTGGGGTAGGGGGCAAGCACTGTAGTTAGAGAATGCTGATTGCCAGCTTGCTCTGTTAATGTCTCATTTCTACCTGCAAATGTATTTTGCACATGGAATAGAGGGCAGGATTCCCAAATATAACATTGTAACTGATGAATATCTCAGATTTTTGCAGTATGATATTACTCAGCGTTTTATGTTGTTGTCATGTTCTTCATTCACTGTGAATGAGCAGCTGTTACTCCCTTCAGGAATCCCTGTTTTGCTGGGCGTGGTCATGCTTCCAAACATGATGATTGCCCCACTGGAAACCAGCTAAATAGGTAGCATATTGTTAACTGCTGAATAGGTTAACAATTTCTTAACCAAAGCTTATTTAATCAAGACTTCTATAATTTAATTCTCAGTCAATTGATAACTTTAGTCAAATACGTTTAGCAACGTTGCAGGGGGGAGTTTAACTCTCTTTTCTTAATTGTCAGTGGGACCCATTAGCCCACCTCAGCCACCTTCGGTCAGCGCTTGGAACAAGCCTTTGACATCTTTTGGTTCAGCTACATCTCCAGAGGTAAGAAAAAGGGGAAGAAGAGTAGCTGTATGTGAAGCTTACCCAAATTATATCTCTTTGGGATTGGGTACAGATTATCCATTTATTCAGGCATGCACATACTTAAACTAGTATGTGTAGAATTCCATGAAGTCGGGAGATAGTACAGAAACACAGAATACAGGCTAGTGCTTTTATGATTGCGACATGGAAAAACTTTTCTCTTAATAAAATCTCAGCTGTTCACAGATTCTATTGATAGCTGTTATTCAGTACCTTTTTTTAAGTAAAAATATTGCCTAGTTTGCATGTGAACACTTGTGTACGGTTCAGTAATGTAGACAGAAACAGGATATCTCCAAGGAAATAAATGTTTTTGTGTCCCTTCTTAAATCAGAGATACAAAAAGGAGTAGATGCTTTCTAACTATATTGGCGGCTCTTATCCCATGTAATTTGCATAGCCCTGAATTTTATGTTTAAAGTCCTGTGGTTTGTTTTCTTGGGCTTTTCTGGTCTTGACTTTATTGTTTTAAACTGTAAGAACGTGACATAACTCTCTTAGGAGTCCGTTTTAACTGCATAAGGAGATCTAGAAATATTTTTTAATTTCTTATTGCTCTTCTTGAATTGAACATTAATTTTTGAACTTGAAAGAGAATGTTGTGAACCTGAATCTGGACATTTTGATATTGCACTTGTCCCTCTCCCCCTTCTCTACCAGTTCATCATCTTGATCTTGTTTACGTATTTCTTCAGTGCTTTTTTTTTCTTGCTCTTGAGCTTGTATAAACAGTAGGAACTTGAGGAGGAAGTGTATATTCATATATTGTTTACTTTTGCAAATCTGTTGCAGTCACAAATAATGCTTTTGCTTGCAGAAGGTAAAAGTACCCTTTTAGTGGTTTTCAGCTAAGCGTATTTTGTGCTCTTTTCTGAACCAGTGGCATTGTACTGATCTAGAAATCTTTGAAACATGTTAAATGTTTGCCTTTTGACTAGGGGACAAAGCCTGGGCAAGAAGGTGGAGTTGATCTTGGTATAGAAACTATTCAATTTGGAGCCCCAGCTTCCAGCGGCAGTGACAATGAAGTTGGCCCTGGACTTTCTGAGAAGTCCACTGATAAGCTACCAGAACCAAAAGAGCAAAGACAGAAACAGCCTCGGGCTGGACCCATCAAAGCACAAAAGGTAAAAGGTCATATCTTCAGTACAAACTTTTAAACTTAAAGAAGTTCAGCCAAAAAGAGGTCACAAATAATGGAATACTCCTTCAGTTAGGACTAGACCTATAAAAATTGCATTCCCCTTTTATTTCCTAAAACAATCAACAAGTTGGTTCTTGGAGAGAAGATGGGGAATTCAGTTCGAGAAGCAAGTGTAAGTAAACAGCATCCTAGCCCAGCAGAGTTTGTCCATTGGTCCTGTGTTTGGAGCAAGGGATGTGGCTAGAACAGGGATGGCATTATGGATTTGTGATAGCTTTGTTGGGAGACTGTGGATGTGGTAGAGTGTTTTGGTTTTGTTTTCTAGTTTGGGATTTTTGGTTTTCTGTTGAGCTTACTTCGCTCAGGCTTTGAGAGCTGTTTTGAAGCAGGCATTCTGTTTCTGCCCTAGCTATATCTCCAGTTTTCAGTAGTTCTTCCTGCCACCATGCCTGCCTTGCCCCCCTCGAAATGATGCATGGTGCCCTGCTTAGTTTTGTAGCCAGATTACCAAGATGAGTGATACATCAAGTTGCAGGAAAATAATTGTTTTGAGGAAGGGGAGGAATGTTAGAACCACTGATTTGAAGTCTTAAATTCAAATGCACAGCTGTCTGGATAATCATTTTTTTTGCAACTAATCTAGGAAGACTGGATGGGTAATCAGACGTATCTCAATTTAAAAAAAAAATATGTATCACTTGCCCTCCAGAGATTTAGGGGCTCCATTCAATATTTCCATTGTTACCACTCATAAGGAGTAATACTTTCTCCTCCTGTCATTTAGATTACACTTAGTGAGCTTTTACATTAATGAAAGATACTTTCCTGTTATTTCCACCTCCAATGCATACTTATCTGTGCATCGCAAGCACTCAGCACCAGCTTCTTACTCCCAGAAGGAGATGGTTATAGCAGATAAACTTGGCTGGTGACTTATAGAACCAGCTGTTTCAGTCCCTCTTGATGTCTGAGATTTGGCAGTGGTCCTGATGTAATTAAAGCCCTTTTGTCTTTCTGGAAGACCAGATGTTTCTTTGTGTTGATTGTGTTTGGGGGGTTTTTTTGCAAAAAAAAAAAGCTGAAATCTGAAAGCGCAGTCACATGTAGAATTAATTTAACTTCTGCTACATGAGGCACTTCGTGGGTATGCTGCAGTTCATGTTTTTTATTACAAAATTTAAAACCCATACAGCAGAGTAATATGCAGTAGCTAATACTGCTGGTGAATTGTAGTAACCCAGCACATTCAAAACCCATATCTCAAATATACTAGCAGCATGCCTAAAACTTTCCCCATGAAATCACTTAAAGATACTGAACTCCAAAGTTAAATAAAGATATGTAGAGAGAGTCTACTTTACACTGTGTAGAAAGTTCCTTTTTTTTTCCTGCTTGTTTATAGCTATCAAGACTCCTGTAGATTTTGTTGAAAAACAAATGTGTGACTAAAGGTAAATTCATTGGAGATTAACATTTTTGTGTGCTCTTCTGAATGAGAGAGCTGTAATCCTTTAACTGTCTTGAAGACAAAAAAACCCCAACAAACAAACAATTCCTACACACCCACCACCCCCATGGTGATATTGTTTGCTATGAAGCCTAAATACAAGCTTGTGTTCAGGATTGGAGGTTAGCATTGTTGAACTAATACTGGCAATGTAAGACGACCGTACTTGAAACAAAGCAATTTACCTTTCTAAGCGTGACCTTAAAGTGTCTGCAGGAATTTCTGCCTCTCTGAACTGTTAGAGCAAAAAATATTTGGGGTGACATGGGTCTGATGTTCCTGACTGCTGCATTGCAGAGCTCAGGCATCTGCTTCTACTGTTGTTTTCTTCCTTCCCTCTGAAAGCTAGTCTCTGTTGGCCTCCTGAGGGTACCAGATACCTTTGGGAAACTCTACCCTCCCCAAAGCCCAAAGGCATTGTATTGTAAAGAGTCTTCATCTACTCCTGAAACAGCTGGTTTGTATTTATAGAGACAATGCCAGCAGCTTCCATCTTTCCACTATCAAAGCTTAAGGAATAGGATTTTAAGGACTGCCTTTAGGGAATTTTTGTGCTGCTCTGTAGTGAAATGGGCTGAGCCGTCTCAGCCAGAAAGCATATGCCTATTTAAACAGCAGAGCATTCAGTTTCCCTGAGGCCCTTCATTCTGCTTCAATTCAGCTTCACAAAAAGGAACTACTGAATTGCAGCAGTTATTCCAGCTGTGGTGTGTGCAATATAAGGCAACAGTTGCGCGGAGGTGCTTTTATTTTTTCTGGATATCTCCTTAGCGCTCAATTCCTAGGGAAAAATGCTGCCAACATCCATACATCAAGATATCTTCAAATGAAGGTAGAGTCTTCTGTTCTAGTTTCCTGGGGCCCTGTAAAATCCTGGTTCTCTGAAAATTAAAGTAACCTGTATGTATACGAAGTCTTGTGGCTTCAATACTTTTTTGTGCTTTTCTTGTAACGAGAGTCAAGCTGACTTTCTTCTGTAGGTTTTAATTAGATCTTATTTTAGTTGAACTCTACCACTTCACGCAAAATATGTAT
>WAAD01029550.1:81521-98756 GCA_013389945.1 Fregata magnificens | reverse complement strand
TTCCAGGTCACATTTCCATTAGCAGAAGTGGGGACTGCAGTAACAAAGGGGATACAAGGGACAGAACAGCATTTTGCTCTCTTGACAACCCTCTCACCTCTATATTAATAATGAAATTAGTTTCCATAGTTGCAATGTGCCACAGCAATGTAGCTAGACATAAATGTCTCCAGTTTACTTCAGGGTGGTACTACTTAGGTTGAAAAGAGCCATCCGCTCTGTGCGCAGCTGTGCTGGGGAAGTGTCTCTGAGGTTTTTTTATTCTGCCCCTTCCTGGCAATTACTGCCTATTACTGCTTTATGGAAGGATCATATATACACTCCCTATGTGCCATTAAAGATGGCCATCCAGCTGGGCTAAACTTACCGCTGGAAGTGGTTTGAGCTAGTTCAGAACTAAGGTACTCACATGAATCTTTCTATAAGGGGAGTCCTACAGCAGTAATGTTGCCCCAACAGTGTGATCTGGAAGAGCATATCCGTTTATCACCTTAAAGCAGCCTTTCCAAACTGAATGCCAGGATCCTGCTACCCTGCTAAAGAAGAGCTGGAACCTCATCTCCCTCCCACTAATTCCAAACATTCATTGAAATATGTGGAAATGGACTGAACATGTAACCTCAAATCCCCATTTCAAGCCCCTTCACAAAGTCTGACTGAGTTTTCAAGCTGCTGTTCAGGAAAAAATGCAAATATAGCTTTAGAGGCCCCGCACAACTGAGCTCTGTGTTCATCAGTGCTTTAATGTACACCAAATGGTCTTTTTGGTTTGAAATCATTTCATGCAATGCTAAGCAACGCCCTCATTGTTGCTTTTGCTGACTTGCAGTAACCCAGTGGGATGCCAGGCTGCCACCATCAGAACATCTGCTTTATCGGAAAAGTATTTCAGCAGGCCTCACCTTATAATAAATGATGTGACCCTGGAAGGCAGACAGCAGCACTTCTGCAGGGAAATAGCTTGCAAAAGGTCAAAAATGCCTGAAGCTTTGGGAGCAGCATCATCATTTTTGTCACCCCGCCCTACCCAGGGTCTTAGAGCTGTAATAGGGGAAAAAACACACCACTGAAGCTCTGAAGATAGATCCCAGTTGACGGACTGGGAGTCTTCTACCAGTGAAGAACATGAGAATGGAGGGAAGGAGAGGAAAGCAGAGGAGAGGGGAATCCAGCTGTGAAGCTTTTTACTCTGCCACTGAAAACTACTGAAAAGAGCTACTCCTGGGAACGCTGCTTAGTTTGCCTCAGTCAGAATGAACTGGGGCAGCAAAATGTGCCATATAAACTACTTCAGTGATGAAACAGGTTACAGAGTGCTTATACAAACAGCTTCACTAGCAAACAGATACCTGTCCATCTTAATTTACAGCCTTTTCCAGAACAGTCCCTCACCCTCTGACTTTTTTTTAAGGAGAGAGTTACTCATTTTCTTTTGTCTTCTTGACTCTGCATTTCTCCTAAGACATAAAACCCCACTGCTTTTGTAATCTTTCTGTTCCATTCACAACACAACATCAACAAAACCCCAATGAAGTATAATGGTGAAAAAAACAGTGGGAACATTTCAATTTTTTTGTTTACTATCAATGTAAACAGCGTCAAAAAGATTTTGGATCCTGTTTATCTACCTGTGAAGTCAGTAGTCAGTGGATGCTCTGTTGCTACAGTTAGAGAAAGGTCTTGCTCCCGTTGTTATTGCTACTGCCTTTTGAAGTGAAATGACAGTGGCGCTCTTTTTAATGGTAGCATTTTACAGCAATTTAACTTCCTCCCTAAAGAAGCAAATTTGCATGAAAATTATCTGGAAAGCACAATCACATACATACACAGTTTATATATATATATGCTGGCATTTTCAGTACAGGTGTGACATACAGCATATCAAAGGGCATAGGGATGAAGAGTAAATTAGTTGGCAAGATTATTTTCTACAGTGATTTCCTAGAAAAGGAACCATTTCCTACAAAAGCCTACCATTACCCTCCAACCTCTTCTATGACGAACAGTGCAGCTGATTTCTACCTTCATTCTTATTCACCTTCCATGAAAGCATCACTGAAGACCTAATGAAGAATGCTAGGTAATTCTGGCATTATTGGATTTTTCATTATTTATTTATTAGACATAGGAGCTGTTATCAGCAAGCAGCCAGGTGAGTCAAATCAGATAAAGCATCATCTGATTCCTCTGCTGTAAATCAGATTTTAATAGAGAAAAGATCTGTATCCCTTTGGGAGTGGAAAGAATATGTTTATAATGTGTTCTGAATGTGTGCTGCACAACAGCAAGTATGGATACAAAATATTTTCTCTAATCAATTTTCCACTTTCTTCTACAAGTTCTTTCACCCATAAGATGAGAACTAAAATAAATGAAAGTTCTGTTTGTGCCACGTGCTAGCAAATAACTAAGATAAGCATGCATAAAAGCATGCATACATGTTGCATCTTCACACAGACACAAAAAAAATACTGGATTCTGCCATATTGAAAATCATTGTTTCTCTGCTGGCAGAATAGTTCACAGATTTCAGGTTTATCTAATTCAGCCATTGAAATGAGACCTTTGGTAGCCTACTCTCAACCCCAATACAACTTCTATCTTAGGTATTTATCCTTGCCTTTTTCTGTTCAGAGGCTATGAAGTCTCTTGAAAGGACCTGTAGATTAGACACAGATAACAACTGACTACCCCTTGAAGGTTTTACAAATTTTAATCAGCAGAGTAATCTAGATATGCTCAGACATCAGTGCTAAACATTAAAAAACCTTGATGCAAAGCCAGCTGTTTCTTGTAATGCAGTGTTATTTGAATTTTGAGTTGCTGGAAATTATTGTTTGCAAAAATGAGGGCTCCCCTCTCACCTAACGCATCATTTTTGACTGTTCAGACAGAACTAAAATTCTGGAATTAGTTTATCGCCCAGGCACTTAAAACAAATATTTTGAGGACTCAAAAGTTACTTTTTAAAAACAAACTTGTTAGGTCACATTCAATTAATTCCATAACAAACTGGAGAAAAAGGCCTTTTGTGTCATGTTTGGCTTAAAAATGCCATTTCTTTCATGATTTACACATGTATATTAATTTATAACCAAACCATTTTATTTATTGAGGTTTATGAAGGTGTGTGCTCAGAGTACCATTAACAAATGAACAGGGAAAGCTCTGCCACTGCCAGCCATCAGCAGCAATGCTGACATCCATGTCACACTTCAGTATCTTCTTATTCTCTTTTCTTCCCAGGTGAGCCTTTGCTTCTCCATCACAATTTACAGGAGGACTAACATTTTTTAAAGTAACTGCAAAACTACAGGCAGCACAGAAGTCATGAACACAATGAAAGCTAATATCAAACTTAGGTTATCTGAATGTAAGGCTTATTTATTAGGAAAAAAATCCAACCAAGTCACAACTAACCACATGCTGTATTTGAGATATTGGTTTCCCTTTTGGGGGATGCAGCTACATTTTAATTTGTTTTATCAGTATCTGAACAATAACCTGATTCATAATCTGTATTTGGATGACTAGAGCTAGGTTAGCTCTAGTCACTTGGGCATAAGAGCAGTTTCAGGTTGTAATGACCTTGGTGTCTCAGATAGATTAAACATCTTCAAGGAAGACCAGATCATTTTTGTTTTTATACTTCTGTGATGATAATGCAGAGAAATAAATGAAGGAACTATGTCCTGTGAGAAACATGAATACTGAGACTAAAAGCGTAGCCTGTAATGGGGTGCAGTGTACACCTCAATAAGGAAAACACTGTAAAGGTCTGAAGTTTCCTCTTGGAAACAGACAGTAACAAGGACCGGGAGAAGCAGAGATGGTGGTGTCATGTTAACATGAAACAAGAAGGAAAAAGTGACTTAAATACTTTTTGTCTCCCAGAAAAAGAAAAGAAAAAGACCAAATTAAGTGTAATAAAAATCGCCGTAGGTCCATATCTAGCTATGCCTCTACGTAACCCGGAGAAGTTTATTGCAGCACAACTAGAATGATAAATATCAAAGAAACTGGTATTTCAACCCAGTCCTAGACACAAACTTACTATTTGTTACCACTGCGTTCCCCTCCAGCTGGCACAGCTAGACTAGTAACCCCCTTCTCCTTAGCTTCAGCAGATCAGGCAATCATAATTTAGTAGTAACAAAGCCATGCCATTTGTGGGAGCAGACAAACCACCTTTAAAATTACCATCTTTCTAACGAGCACCTTGTAAATCTGATGAAATTTATGTCATTAAACTCAAAAAAATTTCTGATGTATCTGAAAAATAACTTGTTTTTTAAACTAGTGATCAAAACCACAAGAAAGGACTGCAACCTTACAGCATCTACCACATTTTGATACACACAGTAGCCTTTCATAAAGTGACATAGCTTCAGAGATGCCCTCTTTATTAACGTGAGGCTGGTTTGAGCTTCTTTCACCTCATTCTGGAGGGCAGAACATTTATGGACAAACGAGTAGTCCTTCAGTGCAACAGGCCACAGAATTCATTGCACAACAGGAGATGAGCAGATGAAGATTCAGTACCTTACTTGTCAACTGTATTTATCAGTACAAATCAAAATATTTGACTCTTTCAAATTAAGAGAACGTCCCTTATACAATACATTCAGCTCTTACAATCCAGTTTAAAAGGATGAAAACATCACTAGCCAGACAACTCCTCACCTGGCAGGTCTCTCACACCTTGAAATTAATGCCATATTTATATCTTTTACCATTAGTGAGCTATTAATGCCTACCACCTCGTTAACTGCACATGCTCAAATTCTCAGTGGAACAAGACACTCCCTAGACTAGCACATGTGCTGCTGGCTGGCACAGTGGGTCAACCTCAGATTTTTTTCTATGTGGGATGGCTCTAAAGTCTGGCCACGTAAATCAGACTGCAAGAGCAGAGCCTCTCAATTATTGCTTTGCTTCCCTTAAGTTTTACTGAATCCTTATCTAAAAACATCCTATTATTTTCCTGAGTAAATACATCCTGAATGACTCAGTGTGGGAGGAGGGGTCAGGAGGATGAAGATTGTTTCAATTTGTTTTGGTCAAGAAACCTCCTTTCTCTACAGATAAATGTCCCTGTTCTAGATCAAATGCACCTTTTCCCACTTTAAAATAAGAAAAACATCTTTTCATTCAGAGTTGACCAACAGACAATATATGCGAAGCAGTTCAGGGGAAGTGAGGTAGCTTTAATAATCTGTATCACATTATTATTTGTCTGTTGTAACTTTATGGCTTATAACCAGGAGTTTAGGCACTCGCAGCTTCCCCTCCCTGGGGGGCAATGTATCAAGATGGTAATGTATCACGACCTGAACAAATGTTCTATTTAAACAGCACAATGACTCCCAAATGGAAAACACGTTTCTGCCTATGATATCTCAGGTTTAAATATATTTGTCTCTCTTTTTTTTTTTTTAAACTTCATTTCTAGAAAAAAAATGGCCTGGCAGGGATTCAATGCCATATTCCACCTTCAAACACATAAGGCCCTTCAGCACTGGTGAGGCTGGTGTAAATGTGCAGTTAGGATAACATCAAACCCACCGTCCCGGAGGCATCTGACTTACTGAGGTTCCACTTGAGGCCCGTCGTGGTCACATTCTCGCAGGAGTTCCCGATGGGGATGAGGCCACACCAGTCACCTTCCAGTCCTGTGTCCACATGCAGCTTGTGCTTGCCCTGCAAGACAGAAGGGCCTCTGGAGTCAGTGCTCGCCAGGGGCCCAAACAGCATTTGCCAACAGGCCTCACAAATAAAACAGAAAGTACTTAGATGGAGACAGGTCCAGAACGTCCCCCAAAGGCTGCAGGAATTCAGGTCGTTAATGTTTACAGAGGGAAGAGAGATGTGTGCTTAGGTTCCAGACCTCAGGGCTTTCAAAAAGTTTGTTTCTGGGCTTTTCTAAGCAGAATCTGGCTTTGCTCATTCTTCCCTGGCATTTTTTGAAGAGGCACTTCTGTCAAAGCTAGGCTTTTTACTCCTGTGAAACGAAGGCATCCTCACCCATTCATTAATTTTTTTCCTCATCTAAACAGCTGTGTGTCACTTCCTAAACAATGCTAGTCAAAGCACCACTGAAACTCCTTCATTATTTTGACAACACCTGTAAAATTTCATGTACTTCCCCAGGCATGTACTCTTCCCAGAAGGAAGAATATGTGCAGAAACTTAACTAGGTGCTAGAGAAATTAACCTAAGTATTTACAGTAACATGCTTACACTAAGTAAGAACAACAAAGTGAAATTAATACACATTTTTTGTACATCTAAGATAAATTAATATTGTAACTATCAAGTTCATGGGATGCAGGAGAAGCAGCAGCTATTAATGATGATGGATTTTTGACCAAGCTCTTAATTAGTACTTATAGACCCTGTGTGAACAT
Organism: Fregata magnificens; assembly: GCA_013389945.1. NCBI lineage: Eukaryota > Metazoa > Chordata > Aves > Suliformes > Fregatidae > Fregata > Fregata magnificens. The sequence continues at coordinate 92,349 of WAAD01029550.1, read as the reverse complement.
CTTGCCAGGTATCAGCATATCAACAGTTGCAAGGAAGAGTAGATAGTGGAAATCTTTTACAGAATGAAAAAAAAAAAAAAAAAACCAACCCTGAATGTTAAGAGTTCTGGCACAATTTGCGTTCTAAGAAACTAAGAAAGCATTTATGAAAACTAGCTACAAGAAAACAGCAAATGCAAAACAGTGACAAGATCAGTGGAGAAATCATCCTCTGGTCTCTTCTACACAGGTAATTTATTCTTTCAAACAAACATGGGCTTCATCTGGGGGAAGGTTAGGATTCTTTGAAATAGAGGTTTCTTTGGGGTTTTATTTCATTCTCTCGTGGATGCACAGGCAAGTTAAACCCTTGAGCGTGTCTTTTACGCACAAATTCTTCATCGCTATAAATAAAATCAGATATGCCTATTTATTAATCTACCAAAATAAAAGAACCCTCTGAAACCCAATGAGTATTCAGCGAGTATTTTGTTAAGTAAGAAACCAAGGTTTTATACCAAAAGAAAAAAGAACAATTGAACCATAAAACTCAGGTAAATGTCCTAAGCAGCAAAAATATTTTCTCACAAATTTCCTTTTGGGGAATGTATTTAAGCTTTTTTCTTATGTCCTGTTCTCTCATATGCTCATTCCAAATGCCCTTGCAAATATAAAGTCACTAGTTAGAAAGTCAAAACTGGAGGCGAAGTATTTTATTGCTGAGATGCTGATGTCTGAGGCATTCGACACCTTCTCCTGTTAATGCCAAATGCATTATGAAGAAACAACTTCAATACATGTCATGCTCTCAGTTAACAAATGAACCTCGGAAAAGCTGTCAATTAGGGAGTATCAGATTGCATAGCTTAAGCCTGTTTGATTGTTTGCAGAGCAACAAGAAAACCAATCCAATATCATCTATCTTCTCAGGGTGTCCAGCTTCATGTGGTGATGAGCCATGTATTTCTATAGTGGTTGTGAATGCTTGCCTGCCAAATTCAGAGGTGTAACAAATTCAGGCTTGATAACCTTTTAGCTATGCAATACGCCATGTTACTTCTCTCTCGCAGTACAGAGGGAGGAGGAAAGGGAGAGGAGAGGTACAAGTACAAGCTCTCTTGTTATGTGATCACAGATATTGTCTATAATGAAGTTTATGATGGAGACAACGAAGGGGTGGGGCTGTCCGTTCCCAATGAATGCACATATTGCTGTTCAGAGCTACTCAAGGAGAGGAGCAAACTCACTGCATTTATCAATTAGTTAAGGAATATGAAAAAGAGAGGTAAAAGCTAACTGGCCCGACAGAGAACCTGATTAAGTCCTGCATTCTCAAAAACTGTGTCTACCAACTATTAGGTTTGCATTTCCTATTTTATGACATTCTGTCCCAGCTTACAGACAGGGATTCAATTCAATAAGACATTTACGCAGAAATCTGTCTTTCTGTTCTCATGAAATAAATCTTTAAAACAAAAGACATCATTACCAGAGGCTTGCCAATATCTAGGATTTTATCAGGAGTCTTTCACTGTCTGATATGTCCCTAAAAATCTCAGTTCACACGTCCCAGTAATTATGTGAGAATCTTGACTTTCTTCCCCAAAAGGACATTTTCTAGCCCTCACTCGTTAGGAGAAATTTCAAACTAGGAGCCCAAAGGGCTAAACACAAGACAGCAAATAAACAGGAATTGAAATATTAAAATGCAAATTATTTTTTAAAAACCCTCTCAATTGTTAAGCCAAACTCAAGGCCTAGGGATTATTTCACTGATATTACACAAGACAGTTTTTAAGACTTTTCTTTAAATAGATCAGCAAGGGATCTTAATATTATTGGGGACAGTGGGGATAGAAAAGGGAAATGGTCATTGGGAAATGACCTGCTCATTTTTGCCAAAAAAGATTAATCAGCCAATGCATTTGTACAGTAAGGCTCTAAAGTGAAAGCACTGCGAGTCTGCCACAGGGGAAATTAAGTGCCCAAGCTTATCTTCAAGTTTTCGAGTACAGATCTTTCAACCAAGCAAGATGGAACTGCTATTTGCAGGAGGAAGGGAGGATGAGAGCTTGTAATTTGCAAATACAAGTAATAATTTGTTCTATTTAAATCTCTGTGATTAAAGGAACAATTATATACTGGAACTTAAAATATGAAACTGTTCTCAGTTTCTGTAGAACTCAGAGTTCCAAAATTAGGATTAAAAAGAAAACCAAAGTTTGACTACATAAATCCCTCCTTCTTAAGTTTTTTTTGCCTCTATAGGAGATAACTGCAATATTTTCACATTTAACTTAAGAATCAAATATTACCATGTTTGAATGATACTGGTGATAAAATAATGGCAAAGAATACAGCTGCATTGATTTTTGTCTTATTAAGTCAGTTTTGAAAAAAATTGACCAATCTTCAGCATTGATTTTTTTTTTTCTTCATTTTGTCTCTGATGCTGGGAAATAAGATCAATTTCTAAGTTCAGCAAGAAGAAAATGTCAGAAGATATTTTTAAGAATGCTTCATCCATACAGGTTAAACTTTTCATTTTGATTCTGACGTCTTGTGTTATAAGAAAGCATTTATGCATTAGTGGTTAAATATACGGCCCATTCCAACACTGTTGCTGCCAAGGAAAGACCTCAAGACATAGTAGTTCTCTGTCACATCTCCTAACTTGAATGAATAGCAATCTGATTGCCAAGAACTCATATACCTAACCCTATCCAAGGTTTTAAGGCACTAAAACCTTTAGTCAAAAATTTGCAAGCCGAAAAGCATACGAACAGTATCAAGATAAAAGCTGATAGCTTCTATGCCTGCACAGATACCCCACAGGCACTTCATAAAGTACAGAGAAAATTACTTCTCCAAGTGCTTTCCAGAGCAACTTGAACAAATGTATTGCAATGAATGTATACTCTAAAATAGATATCAAGCAACAAAATGTTACGAAAGAGAGAGAGAATGGGGACTGATCGTCAGTACTGCATTCTGAAGGAACCTGAAGGAGGGAAACCTGGAACCTGGCAGGTTGAAACTGGACACAGTGGAGAGGCATGAAGCCAGTTAACAAGATGCTGGGGAAGAATAAGGAATAAAATTAAGCTTTAAAAAACAAATGAAGAAAGACATAATAAATGGATCTTGGAAACTGCTGAAGGACTGGGACATGTGAAAGGTAATGGGGAAGGAAAAGGAATGACTTACAGGATTAGAGGACACAGCAACCTTATTCTAATTTTCAGGCTGCCCTGATAGTTTGTCCAGTATAAATAAATCTACTGAATAACTTAACTCCTAGAAGTTGGTGATTTTCTAAATGGTATACTTTCACCTGTGCTTGCTGTGAGATCTGGGACTCCAGAGAAACGGGATTTCTTGAGATCTGGCCAACTGCCCTATGATACCTCCTGCACTAGCTAGATCTTGTTTTCCATAATGTTTTGATAAAATATCTTTTTATATCAGCGTTACTTCAATGATTACTCCATAGATGGCAGCACATACTTGAGAACAACAATGGCAGCAAAAAACTAAATACAGATGTAATAGTGTTACCCAGGGAAAAGGCAAAAACCACAATCTGTTTTAGTACATAAACATCTGGGTGCAGAAAATGGTATATAGATTAAAGACTTGGGGAATGGGTGGAAATCAACACAATCACCAAAGACTGCAGCAGAGAGGAGGAGGAAAGGAACAAGGATGAAACCAAGCTGAGAACATTTATATTTAAAATCAAATATCATGACTGGCAATAAAGTAAAAAAAAAAGTCCCAGAAATATTTCTATTAATCATTAGTTGTGTAAGAGCTTGACTTAGTAATAATAAAAGCTTTTAGGGTGAGATTTTGAGCATGATAAATACAGCCAGTTTTTCTAACAGGATGTATTTAAGAAGAGCTATTTTGTTATAACCCCAAAATATCATAAATTGTCTTTTCAAACAAATATACATAGTGCCAAGTTACTATTACATGAATGTTATTCACAGAACGTTATCTGAGCCAATGAGGCTTTTTGTTGCTGTTGAAAATAAAAGTATCCACCCTTCCAGCGAAAATTCAGAAATCTAAAAGCTCTTGTATATCCTATCAATGCCTGCTTAAACTGGGAAAACCCAGCAAATTTATTGTACTTCAAAACAACATTAAAAAATGTTGGACCCAATCCTGCTCATCCTTACTATCAAACGTTAGGAGTGGTCCTGTACTGAAATGGATAGACTTCAGTATATGAGTTATTTGCAAGACAGAGCCCCACCAAGCCCACCCTTCAAGAGGAGCACTTCATAAAATGATGACTCTATAGTGAATAAAATCCCAGGCAGTAGAGACAGAATAAATTATAATCATTATTAGACCCAATTAATGAACACATCTGCTTCAAACCAAGGTATAGAAAGAAATCCCTGTGGAGGTAAGTGCCACTAAAATGAAAAGATTTACTATACCCTGAGGTTATATGTTTAATTGGTTGCTAGTGTATATCTAATGTACAAATTATCCACAAAGAGCAAATGATCCCAGAGTTTCACACATTTGCACATGAACTTTTTCTATAGGCCTAGCAAAACCCTCCTGAGAGTACGCTTCCCATGTAATATTGATGACATGTTTTAGCACAGTAGGTACAGTAGGGGGCACAGTAGGTGCATTCCTTGTTTGCCCATCATCTGTTGCAGCATGGGCAAGTAAAACAACTCTCTATCTTCTGCAGTCAAGCCTATATGACTGACAAGAAAACAGTGATCATAGGTGCAAAAAATGTGAAAGTATATTTCTCTCTGGAGACTGCAAGCAGTTAAAACTGCCAGCAGCATAGACACTGCTAAGGTGCACAAATGAAGTAGTGAAAACACTTTATCAAGCAAATAAGATATCTGGGAATACAAAAGCTACTTTAAAAGGGAGTTTGGGTGGTTTAATTTCTTTTTACAGACATATCTTAAAGATTGACAAATGACATAAATACTAATTCTTGTTCTACTCTGAATACTACCTTAAAGAAAAACTCATTCTGTTGAAACTTCCCACTCGCCAATGGAATTCCACAACATTTTTTTCAGTCTACCATAAATCAATGCAAAACATACCACAAATGCAGCACAAAGCTATGATAACCAAGAACTGGCTGGTCCTTCTCTAAATTCAAGCAAGCCTTACACTGGCCCAGTGTGACATTTTATCCTTGAGCTTGTGCATTGCACGCCCTGTCCTCAGCAGGCCCATCATTATAGGTTTAATTAGCATTTTTAGTGATACCTTAAAAAAAATCGGAACCATTTTCTTTATATCCATTTATGAGACTACAGAGTATAATAGATTGCAGATAAGAGTGAAAAGTAGACAAGCTGCTGAAGATTTCATATTGCCTGTATAATTATTATGCAATGTTGCAGTTAAATTGTCAGTCTAGAGGGGCCTTTACTAAGGGCACTAATATTCTGTAATTCCTAANCTGCTTATTCTTGTTTGTGCATTTCTACAGAGGAAGAGTCCAGAGGATCTCTTCTACCTAGACTACATTCTCTTATTTTCCTTGGCATTAGAGAAGTGTGGGAGTTAATGTAAAAGACAGGATATTGTTCACCTAATTTGTGGCAAGAAACAATTTCTTCTTCATAGCACTGAATTACTAAGTATTGCTGGAAGGCACCTTTATGCTATGTAAGAATACATGGAATTTTTGTGCAAGTATATAGTGCTACGTTTGTTTTGTTTTTTGAAAGTGCTTAGGCTCTATTGCTATGCAAGAAAAAAAGTGTGGTTACCAAGCCTAATGCATATCAGTGTTTACTAACATATGCTACACAATAATATTTGATTTTTTTTTTTTCCTTATCTGGGTTGCTCTGATCAGGTTGTTTTCTCTATGCATCTTGCTTTCTCTTCCCTATTACAGCTAATCTGTCTTCCCTTTTGCATAGCTCTTCACAGTCCATCCTGTGATCCAGCCTATCACATCCTATTTAGTGGAAACAGATTAATTGATTAATTTTTCGTTTCATCAACTACTGACCATCTGAAGTTGGCTGGCTGTTGTAGCAGGTGCATTTGTGACTTCCCCTACGATTCAAATCTGTTTATTTGTTCTCAGAAGTCTTCCCAGATATACTGGCAAATCTCTGTAGCTCTCCTCCTCCAAAATCTCACTTGGAAACTTCTCTACTACATAAGTAAGAAGAATGATCAACAGGCTGCTGGTCAACATCTTCTAACAGTTTCTTCTACTCCTCAATCTACATCCATGTGATGCCCTTGCTTTTTTATGTGTTACACGATGCAGCAAATCATGACCCCACAAATCCTCTTATACACCACCATCCTTTTAGTAGAACTGGCTTCATATTTGGGGGCTTCATGTTAGGATTACAGGCTTCATAAAAGCCTGGCCTCTATAATTTCTTTGGTGCAAACAAACGGATGGACAGAGTTCTTTGCATTGAGTGAGGGAAATCTCACAAATGCTCTTTTCTCTCTTTCATTTCTGACTGTTACTTTCACATACCTCTAGGTAAGAGAGAGGCTTGAAGTAGTGAAGAATGAACTTCTGAGACAATTTTCAGCACCCTTCTTGATCTCTCTTACAGGAAGGAATAATTTGCTGTTATTATAAAGATATTCATTGACCTAGGATAAGAAATCATATCTATTTTCAGTAGACAGGGAAATAGTTTCTGCTTTATAACAGCAGGCTTTGAAGAAGTGTTATGGCCCAGATCTTGTGCTAGCAATGACTGACTGCTTCTCTCTACACCCATGAAATTCAAAGACCTGTTGCTCAGGTCAGGAAGAACAAATACAATTAAAGAAACTTCAAGCTGGCCATTCAAACATACAATTTTTTCTCCTCTTTCTTCCACCTTCTCCCCATTTTCTTGCATAGCTAAGCAGTCAGTTGGAGATTACAGTCCACACAAAAATCCATTCTTTTCTTGGAGCACTTAGTGGGGAAACAGAATACTGTACTACCCAGAACTCTGTTTTCCTCCTTTATGAATCACTCTTGGATAGGTGTGTGAAGTTTATTTGCAACAGCCTTTTTATAATCGATATAGCTTCAGTTCCCTTGCATTTCAGTGGGAACTGCACCTGCGTCATCAGTGTCATCAGTGATAGATTTGGTCCCCAGAATACAGAGGAATATTCACAAGCACGCTAAAATCATTCAAAGTAGGCCAACCTGAGTCCTAAATCTTTGACAGCGATTTCTTACCATAAACAAATACAGTCAGCCTGGTGTCTTTTCTCACAAGACTTTGAAGCTCTGTAAGCCGAATGCATCTTTCCAGCACCCCATTTGTCATCACAGTTATAATTCTGAGGGACATCCCAAAAGAATTGTACTGGTATATTTAAAATACCACCAAAAGGTAGAAGAAATTGTGTTGTGTAGCAGACAATGAAAGAACAAAATCCCCATGTGGCATTTACCTTCTGCCTTCCTTAGACCTATGTGGAGGACCTCTTATATCCCCCAAATAAGTATTCAAAATTATCAATGTGCTGATAGCATACTCAGCCTTAGCATGACATGGTGGAGTTCAAACTTTTTGGTGTAATGAAAAAAAAGGTCAGCAGAGTTGCTACTCTGGATTTCAAGAGAGCAAACTTTAAGCTACTCAGGGAGCTACTTAGCAATGTCCCCCAGAAATTTGCTTTTGAGGGCTTAGGGGTCCACAAGTGCTGGTCAGTTTTTAAGAACCACCTTTTAAAAGCACAGGAGCAGGCAATTCCGTTGTGTCGGAAGTCAAGCAAGTGGGGCAAAAGACCAGCTTGGCTGAACAGGGAACTCCTCTTGGAACTCAGGAGGAAAAAGAACTTGTATGATCTCTGGAAGCGAGGTCAAGCTTCGCAAGAAGCTTACAGAGCTGTGGTTCGCATATGCAGGGAAAAGACACAAAGGGCCAAAGGTCAGCTGGATTTGAAACTGGCCAGTGTTGAGTCAGAAAACAAGAAAGGGTTTTTTCAGTATGTTAATATGAAAGGGAGACCTAAGGAAAACATTGGACTGATACTTGTTGAAAATGATAACCTGACAAATAAGGATGAAGAAAAAGCAGAGGCATTCAATGCTTTTTTTGCCTCAGTCTTTAATAATATTGATAGATCTTGGGCTGCCTGGTCCTCTAAGTTCAAGGACCACAACTGCAGGAACAGTCATTTTCCATTTGTGGACACTGACACTGTAAGGGACCAGTTGTATCAGCTGAATGTTCATAAATCCATGGGGCCACATGAGATTCATCCCAGAGGGCTGAAGGAGCCAGCAGATGTTACAGCAGGACTCCTCTCAATCATCTACCAAAGGTCTTGGGAGCCTAGGGAGGTCCCTGCTGACTGGAAGCTAGCCAACGCTATTCCCATTTACAAGAGGCCTTGCAGAGGGATCTGGATAGATTGGAGCATTGGGCAATCATCAATGGCATGAAATCGAACAAGACCAAATGCCGGATTCTGCATGTGGGACGGAGTAACGCCAGGCACAAGTCTAAATTGGAGAGGAATGGCTTTTGGCCAAAAGTTGGCTCTTTGTTGGCCTTCATCCCAGATGGAATTTGTCTTTGTTGAATCCAAGGAATGAGCAATGTCCCTAGTGGTACAGGTGAGTTCTCACCAGGGTTTTGCACAATGCTTGCCTTTCCTATGGAAGTATCTTGCGTGACACACAAGAATACATTTGCCTGTATTCCATTCGTGGCTCACAGTCACCCTGTGATCTACTCATGCCTCCAGACTATTTCTATTCAGTTAAAGAATCTCAAGATTTTGATGCAAACTCAGTGTGAAGAGACAGGTCCTTGAATGTGTCCTTAATATGCTTTAACTTTTGGTCAGCTCTGAAGTGGTCAGGCAGTTGGACTAGATGATTGTTATAGGTCCCTTCCAACTGAATTATTCTATTCTATTCTATGAAATCCTTTCTATTTACTGTTTGGGAATAAAATAGTATTTGAACCCATGAAACAGGGGACCACTGTAGAACAAGTAATGCTATACCAAACACAGACTAATATAATGCAAGAAGAAAAACCCTGACATAAAAACATAAAATAAGGGTCAACAGAATGACAGATTGCTGTAAAAACAATATACAGCTCACCCTGCCAAATGCAGAAAGGCTGGAACAGGTTACACTGCCTATTTAGGCCCTTTGACTTGTACATATTGCATTTTCTGTATATAAAAATTTTTAGTCCGTTTCACACAATAGCAAGTCAGAACCCATCTTCTGGAAAAGGAGCTGAACCCTCCTACAAAACAGAAACTTGATAGGTCAAATCTACTTGCAGCCTATATTAATGAGATAGAAGAATCAAATTAGGTTCTTCCATCACAAAAGTATCAAAAAAGAAACAAAGACAAACTCGAAAAGAAAACATATGGCCAAATCCTCAAAAAATCTAAAAGCTAAACAATTAATTTCAAGCTATTTAAAGTACTAATAAACTTCAGGAGAAATTAGGCACATTACTCTTGAATACCAGATTTCCTTCCTTCCTAATCTTCTCTAGCTACATCTCCCCCTTGGAGAGCATTCACATTATTTCATTGCTGCTTCTGCTCCATGAAGTGAGATGCCTTTGGGCTAGTACTAGGAAAGAATTGCATTCAAGCCATCTAAGATTTCAGAATGAAAACCCTGCTTGCCTCAAAACATTAGCAGCAACAAGGCCGTGGAAGTTTGGAGACCAGGAGAACTTTTCTGCTAATAGAAAATACATTGTCTTCCAACAAATTTCTAAGGCCTACACATCGTACAAGAAGCAATTTGAAGGTGCATTTTTGTCTAGTTTTAAAAGAACTAGCTAGTGTCCCGGGAACTGGATGGGGGGAAAGGTGGCTGTCATTTATTTTCATCATGTTTTAGGAAGCTGAAGTGGTCCAGCTTTCTAATACCAAAGCCTTCTATTTGTAGCTGCAGGTGCTGCGGACATCTCTTCTGCGGCTGCTGGTTGGGCTGTGCCTCTATTTCCTCTTGGTCAGCATCAGCACCTCCAAGTGCCTCATCTGTCCCCTACAGCCAGCAGCAGACTTTTCCACAGTGCTCCTCTCTTCCCCGCCGGCTTCCCTGTGGAGGTGGTAGTGAATGTACAGACCACAGACCTCCTGGCATAGAGCGCAGGTGAGAAGACATTAGTGCAAAGCAGGGGTTTGTTTATTTTTTTTTTAATTTTAAGCAGGTACAGTATGCCTTTGTGGTTCCACCTCCCACCCCCCCCAACCTGGAAACTCTGAAACATGAAATACAGGAGAGGACACTGAAACAGGCTACTAAATGCTTTAGTAGGAAACTCTTACCTACATATATCACAGAATCGCAGAATGGTTTGGATTGGAAGGGACCCTTAAAGATCATCTAGTCCAATCCCCCTGCCGTGGGCAGGGACATCTTTCACTAGATCAGGTTGCTTGAAGCCCTCTCCAACCTGACCTTGAACGCATCCAGGAATGGGGCATCCACAACTTCTCTGGGCAACCTGTTCCAGTGTTTCATCACCCTCGTTGTAAAAAATTTCTTCCTTATATCCAATCTAAAGCTACATTCTTTCAGTTTAAAACTATTGCTCCTTGTCCTGTCACTACAGGCATTGTAAAAATTCTCTCTCCATCTTTCTTAGAAGACCACTTTATATATCAAAAATGCCACAACAAAGTCTCCCCGGAGCCTTCTCTTCTCCAGGCTGAACGACCCCAACCCTCTCAGCCTTTCTTCGTAGGAGACGTATCCGGAAAACCATTTAGCTCAACATAATCTGAAAATGTCTAATGAGGAAGAAAGTTTTGAAGTAGAACTTTTCTCCCCAAAACACTTGATCCCCCCCTGCTTTTTTTTTTTTTTTTT
>WAAD01029550.1:64418-81496 GCA_013389945.1 Fregata magnificens | reverse complement strand
TTTTTTTTTTTTTTTTTTTTAAATAAATAGAGAACTAAATCAGAACTGATTTTGTGAGGACTGAGTAAAATAAAAGCACTGAGAAAGAGCAGAAAAAAGTTCATTACTCTTAAGTTTCTTCTGACTTATCATTTCAGAAGATTAAGTTTAAAACTACCTGGAATGTATTGCAAGCTTGACTTGATCGACTAAGTTCCCACACAGGCATCTCTGAAAAAAAAAAATTAAATAATTTAAATGCGTTATCTGAGACTTTGAAATAGGCAGCAATAAATATCCTTGGCTCAAAATAAGCAGCCCATGCGCAGATACTCACAGGATTTGCAGAGGGACCCTTTCCAGAATCAGGGCAAATAGAGATTACTACTCTACAGTGTTTCTCCCAAATGAGAAGCTCAGGATATGATGCTCTTTAGAAAGATTTTTCCGATATGGGTCTCAGTCCCTTCTCTCATCTCCAACAGGTCCGTTCTACTCAGCGAAGACTTACAAATTTGTTTCTTAATGACCACGACTTGAGACAAACTGTAGAGAAGCCTACGATGGTTCACTGGAAGGACAGAGTCATTTCAACCTCCAGATAAAAAACCAACCACTTTCAGGGTTGTTTTTTAAGGAGGTTTTTGGAAAAGGTTCAGACTCTTTCCTGAAGACTACCAAAGCAGGAGGTTTTCCTGTACGTGTTCATGGGCCACTGCTGGCTGCGTTACACTGCTGTGAGAGTCGGGGACACAGAACCACTGTCAGGAAGCCTTTGCACTGCAGCGCCTGAGAGGAGCTCCAACAGCTCCTGTCAGAGGCTGGACTCTGACTCTGCACAAACTCAGAGCAACAAGGCATTTTCTCATTTAAAACAAAAATTAAAACCCTACAATAGAGATGTATGACAGGAGCTGACGTGTGACAGGCAGCTGACAATCACCGTAGCAGTTCACAACCTTTCAATGGACATCTTTCCAAAGAGTTGTTAATAGCCAACAATCCCCGTGTGGCCCTTTAGGAGGGCTGAACATAAAATTAGCCACACGCGTTCTGGCTACAGGGCCAAGCGTGGTGGCAGGATGAAACCAGACAACAGCTTAATGTATTAACAGAATCTCTGGAGATAAATCATCCATTTCTTCCGGGATTTTTTTTGGAGGTTTTTAGAAAAAAACCAAATTGAAGGCGAATACAGAGTTTCAAACTTTGGTCAAGAGTATGTTGGTTGGTCAACATGGACAAGAAATATTAAGCACATCAGACTTTAAAAATGCGAAAAAAAGAGAGAAACATATGTTGTTTTAAAATGTAATTCACGTTGACTACCAGGGGAAAATAGTATGTTTTTGTTATCAAACAATAAAACAGGCACTCCAGATTTCTTTTGGAAGGGAACGGCAGAAGACCCTTCTCTAATCTGGTATCATTTTAATGATAAACACTCGTCCTCAATAACATTAATTCTATTTATAGGTTTTATTTTATTTTAAATAGTCATAACACCCTTGTTAGCCACTTAAGAAGCACTTGCCTAGATAATTAGTGCATATCTAGAGTGGCTGAAATGCAACAGGAGGCTTTATATGGTCACTTAGTGGAAGAATATTTAAGTAATAAATAAGGTAAATTCATTTGGTTATACTTTAGCATGGATAATGCCAAAAAAGTTGGCTAATATGTTCTTTCATTCAGCTAGTACTGCAGACTTCTATATATTCTACAATACGTTACTAATCTAAATTACTTTCAATATTTGAGCTTAATTTAGAAAGTGTACCTTGTTAAGACCCCCAAATTGTGTCATTTCAACTAATTAACATGAGAGATTAATGTCTCAGCTTTTTTTTTTCAAATGAAGTTCACCAGAAGTTAAAACTGAGAGGACATATAAGATGATGTATGTTATTATTAATTTTGCCTGTGTCTGGACGATAAAATAGTATGTGCTTGTCTTTGCTCTCAGATAGAATGAGGTTTGGAGAAGAATTACTTGTGACTACGTTCAAATGTGAACAACTTGTACATAATGTAATGAGTATTCTTGGCCTCCATCTCCCCTTTAGACCAAAGAATTGTAACTTGTCTTTTTGGGATACAAGGAAGAAAAAAATACAGGTCTGCCTTCTAAATTCGTACAGCCTGTTTTTCTCCATTTCTCCTTCTCTCCTTTGCTTTTCTTAGGATATCTTCAGGACAGCATCTTATCAGCCTCAAGGACCAATAAATTCTTGAGATGAGTGTTTTCTGTTAGCTTCAAGAAAACATTACTTCTGACGAAAGTGAGTCATCACTGTTTTATCACTAGTGGTTGGTGAGGAAACCATTTCACCTGTTTGTTTGTTCTCAGCCAGCAGACTAGGATTCCCCACAGGTTCTAAGAATGCCAAGAGGGTGTCAAAAACCAGCGGGTTTTAATTTTCTGTCACTCAAATCCTTTCCTTGTCTGTTGGCAAAGACACTGTAAAAGCCCACCAAAATACATGTTTAACTGCATCAGGATTTCCTGTTGCCACATCTGGGCCTTAAGTGCCATGTTAAAATTTAAGTAAAATCCACAAATCTTCAATTTTAGATAAATTATCTTTCAGTGGTCAAACTGGAGATGCAGTTGCTTCCCCCGTCTGCTTCATATCCGTCTACCTGTAAGCTTACACTTAGATTTCAAGCAGAAAAAAAGAAAAGAATGAAGAACTCAGATGTCTAAAATGCTTCCCATTGCAAACGCAAACATAGCTAGATAGAAGAAACGTCACATTTGACTGTGTTAAGAAAGACTAGAGAATTAAAAGCGAAGTTTTATTGGGGCATCAAAAGTTTTGAGGCAGCATAACTTCTATCAAACTGGAGTGAAACTGCTGGCAAACAAAAATGATGAAGCTTTTGAGAATTTAAGTAAGAGTGAGAAGGAAAGCTGACAGGTGCTAAGGAGCACTCGGGTCAGACAAAGACATCTGCCAGGAACATCAGCAACATAAAGGTAACTTTGAATCCGGTAGCGGAGGACAAGACAAAAAATTAGAGTTGAAATGAAGGAGGTGCAAGCTGAAATCACAGAAGTAATTTCAATAGAGGAAAAAAAAATCCACCTAGGGGTCATAAGAGATTTAAATAAAAGTATACCTATATATAAAATGAGGGAAAACTTAAAGGGCTTAAAGCTGTAAAACAGAAACATACATGCTAGTAGGCTTTTACTATTGGCAATTCATAGTGTGTTTACATTAACATTTCATTTCAGATCAGGGAGGGTGGTTTTGGGGGTGGGGGTTGGTTTTTTTTTTTTTTTTAAATCAAACCTCTTGATTGTCTCCACATACTGTGCTTTGATTCACAGTGAGTTGAAGCACGCACAGCAAATTCCTTCTGGACAAAGCTAAACTGGAAGATGCTCTTCAGAAGAGCACCTAAAGCACTCCACCCACTAACGGGCCTTCACAGAGTCACAGACCCAGACTAGGACTAGCCTGAAATAAAACACCCCGAAATGTGTGCAGTGTGGGCATCAGCCACCATGAAGTGTTTCAGCCCTAAGAACCTCCTTCTACTAATCTGCACTACTTCTTAAGGTAGACACAGAGTCTGGAGATGAAGGAGGTCTAAGAGAAATGTGATAATAGTTTGAGGGAAACATTATCTGCCTTCACAGAAAGTGGCAAACGATTACATTCAGCAAGACTTAGCAAGGCAAATTCTTGATGTCTTGAAACAATTTTGTGATGTCCTTTGCAACAATTCGTAAACGTTGTACAGTGGCACGATACAGTCTATGAATACTGTGGCTTATCTTAGATAGCAGGCAGGCAACAAAACACCAGCTCAGGATAAATTCTTCTTGAATAGTTAGTTTGGGACTGTTGCAATATAACAGAGAGATGAACAACTGTGAAGGTTTTACTTTTTAACTCTAGACAAAAAATACCGGTTCAAGAGGATGTCAGATAAAATTCTGGATCCAAACAGTTTGGTTCTGGTTGTATGGAAGGACCTGCCACTCTCTGGCAAGGAGGACGTGCACTTTGGAGGAGCTGTTGGTTAAGGAACCCGCTGAGGGTATTTGAAAAGATACGTCTGCCACCACTGGAAAAGATTAAGGCTAACCATTTGACAGAACTAGAAGCAGCAAACAGTCTGCACACCAACTTCCTTAAGTGTTTTGGTTTTAATGTTAAAATGCACAACAGGTTGATTTAAGGAGAGTGCCTGATCGTTAAACTGAGGGCTGCTCACAGACTCCGGAAAGGAGGAATCAGAGGTGCACAACAGCACTGGATCTGCTAGCCGTGAATCATCCCAACTGCTGCTTGGATCTGCTGGCTCTACAGCATACAAGACAAGAAGCTAGTCCTGACTTATTTCCAGGAAGCCCACACCTAGTTTAAGGAGTAATTGCAACCGAGCTGCTACCCCTGCCGCCCCCCAAAACTGAAATTTAACCTTCTCAACACCAAATTTATAAAATGCAATATTTTGTGACCTGCTTATAAGTTAATGAACACAATTCAAGCACTGCATTTCTGCTTCATTTGATCTTTTCTCATCCTCTCTATGTAAACTTCCTTCTTGCTATAAAGTAAAAAATAAAAATAAAAAAAATACTGAAACAGGGAAAAAACAACAGTAGCACATGGATAGATCTGCAGTCTCTCCACTGCACAAGGTGGTTCCTCTCAAAATTATTACTAAAACCAGGCATGGCTACTAGGACATATTGCAAAAAATAACCATTATAGTCATACCTATAAGTGTGTATACAGATTTAAATAATAAAACTACTATTGTTTTATACTGCCCCACACTTCAACTTTAACTAAGGAACTAAAAAATAATCAGATCAAAGAATAAATAAATATCTTCTTGTTTACTAAACCTCTCTCTTCCCTTTCCTCCTGAATTATAACCATATATGTTTCTTCATTTCAAACCAGAGTATACATGGTACTAACTTGCATCGTTCAAGAAAGAAACGCATTTTTCTCTTAGGAAATGGCTACACCCATGTGTAAGGGAAGACAAATTCAGATATGGAACAATCAGAAAGTTCAGATCCAACCTTAAATCCAAGCTTTCCCCATACTTTCAATGCTAAGATACAGAGTTTTGGTTTTCTACTACCACATACTACTGCAAAATGTGACTCGTCACAGAAACCTGCTCTCAGACCAGGACAGGAGAAATATCTATGGCAGATATGTACATCTGTTTTAGTTCTAGAATAAATGAATATAACAGAAACAAAGTTGGAAAATTTCGGTGTTCCAGATTCTTGTGCACAAAAATAAAATATACATCTTTGTCTTATTGCTTCCATACAGCCTCTTTGCCTATCTGCTGGACGTATGAATATTCCTTCCATTTTTTAAACAGCTGTAGCTGCTGAAACTGAAACAAGCCCTGTATTACACAGACTGCCCGGCAGTTTCCTGAGATGCTGGATTGTCATCAGTCTAGATGTCACTCATAACAGACAACTCTGTCTCTGAGGGCCCATTGGCATCTGGGAATTCCAGCTGTAAACTTAGTGGCGGTTCTGTTTTGCAAAGGCGTTAATTTTCCATACGTTTTAATGTCAAAATTACTAGTTGCTTCATTGCTCATGCCCTTTTTCTTTTTCACCTGCTGCCTATGCAGCTATCAACTGTGTAATCCTTAAATTTTGCTTCACAATGTGTAATCAGTAGGCAGTTTTCATCAAAGCAGCTAGTGATTTTCTCAAAGAATTTTAAAAACTCCAGAGATTTTTCACTTTTTTTATCCTGGAAAACAAAGAAAGAGTGAGACCTAACAAAACTTAAACTTCAGTTATTACCTCTAACCTAGAGTTACCGCAGCTACATCCAAAAGAAATGTGTCAGTAGTTAAAGTTTCATGCTCAAAGTAGCAAGCTTGCTTTCAGGCTACTGCATCTTAAACTGCTAACAGGTGAAGTCAAAATCACCATTGTGTTTCGTGATGTCTGCAGCTGAGGTAGCCTTAAACCCACGCTAAGTTTCGAGGTTTTGTTTTAAATACCAAGCATTTTGGGGCACAGTTTTGATGCCTACTCTTTTTCTTCTTTGTACTTGTGTACTTTGTGTCAGTAGACATAATGGATAAGGCATATGGATAAGATTTAAACATTTTCAGACTTCATATAACTCCTTTGCATGTTCAATGAAATGTCTAAGCAGTCAAAACTTATGCTTGTTTTTAAAATCAGAAGAATCAGAAAGAGCTCCAAGCCTATCATATATTCTTATGAGCTATTCCAACTCTCACTAAAAGTAATGCAAGTCTAGAAGTCAGTTTATATATAAAACCTCTGGACAACCAGTAACATGTTTTCTACTAGGAAGTTTGTGTACACAAGCCATCATGCACTACACACATCTTTTGCCTCTGCCCAAAAGCAGAAAGGTTTTGTGAATAATTACCCTCTTTCCCCATATTCCAAGATCAGAGGTAAATACATCTAGTGCAATGTATTACTTGAAATTATATTGCATTTTTGCTGAATCACCTATCTCTCCACAGTGTATGCAGATATGGCGCACAGAACTGCTACCACATATGATGTTTATTAGCATAAATCTCTATAACCCGTTAAGGTTTTTTTAATGGGATTCTACAGTTTTGAACATTCAACGGCCCATTCTATAAATTGGGTGTAGTTAAACCTGGAAAGGACAATCTCTCTAAAAACAAAGGTGAACTTTTCTAGTACAACTTTTCCACACCATGGAGTCGGAGGCTGCATTTTCGCCTACATTCAGAAAAGGACACGTGATAAATGGTACACAACCCACACATACATTTTAATTTTTTTTTTCAATTGCAAATACTGTTAACCTGCAATTTTAAACTTTTAAAGATCTCTAGAATGTGATTTTAGATTCTTATGGAATGTAAAGCCCTTAAGCCTCTGACTGTATGACACAGATCCCTACACAGCTACATATCTATAATCCCATTCACACCATGCACATTTTTAAATACTATTCCCATGATGAAGCGGAAAAAAATCCTTGCATCGGAAGATAAATTATAATGTGTTCTAAGTTAAAGATAAGCTGCTATGCTGTCTAAGAAAAGGAAATTCTGGTTACATCTTGAACTGGTTCACTGTACATTGAAGCTTAATCTCAACACAGATGTGGGCTGTACAGTATACATGGGATGTATACTAGGGATATGTAATGTGAAGTACAGGAGGATAATACTGTTCCTAAATCAGGCTGCTAACTGATCACATCTACACAGCTGAGGGATGAAAAACTATTTGCTGTAGGCACCTATTCGTGCAGCAAGAGAGAAATAGGGTCCATTTCTTCTGCTTCCATAACAAAGGCTTCTGACTTTTGTTAAAAAAAATTGGGTGACTGTAAGACTGAGAGGCTGGACAGCAGCCAAAGGTAGAATTCACCAAGAAGATTTACTAAAGATAAGCATGCCCCAAATTTTCAAGTACTTTCTGCTTCATAGATAAACAAAATCTTCATATTCCATCTCAAGAATTTCTTCTTCACGGCTGCCTTCACATCATCATGCAAAAATATTTCAAGAGATTTCCAAAAATGCATAATCTCTTAACACTGCCATCTGCAGAGACAGAACAAAATGAACAAATCTGTTCTGACTTTGTGAATGAAAGATCCCTATGTTCCAGTGACTAGCATTGTACACAGTAAATGCCCATTAACCAGCCAGCTGATAATGTTTAATTTTCACCATCTCCCCAAAAACCTCGTTAATGACTTCTGCAAATTACTGGCATGCAGTCAGTCTCAGTTTGCATGAACAGTACTGCATGCAATTATGCGGCACAACTAAAACCCAGCAGGCTACAGGCCAAATCTTAGTTTCATTGCAAGGCAATGTTTTACCATAANTTTTTTTTTTTTTTTTTTTTTTTTTTTTTTACTTCCACAGATTCATCCAACAATCATGGATTTGAATTACTACTGAAATACACTGTAGAGGCTTCAGCAAACTCAAGACTTGAAAGGAGAATGACGAAATCAATGCATCCTAGATCCTTAAAAGGCATTTACATTTCTACTTCTGGCAGTCCCTGTCTGACCCGAAGGAGAGTTGCTCATTGTTTTTAATTTAAAACACAATTTCCCCCCCTCGGAAAATTCTCATCCCTATACAAATAAGAAAGTTAGCTGGCAAATGCGACAGGTATGTGAGTAACCCATATAATCCCTTCCCGCTTTCAGATTAGCTATTATTAACCAGAGGCAGAGGAAGGCACCACAGGATGCTTTTTCTGTAGCTGTCTAAAGATCAGCTCCGCAATACCTGGCTGATGGGGAGGGGTCCCTCACCCGCTGGAAAAGGAGAAAGAAAAAGTCCCAAACCTACCCTGAGCAACATGAATGACTCTATTCATTTTCATATTCAAACAAGATTATTAGTAATTGCCTCTGCATGCCATGAACATGCTGCCGCTGATGAACCTTACGCTTCCATGCAGCGCATGGGTCTGCTCAGTTTTTCTCCCTTGTGTAAATAACTCTTTTGACCTAGGGCTCACATTCCTGAGGAAATCTCTTTCCATTGTCTGAAAACCAGCAGGCTTCATAGAACTATAAGCAAGGGAAGTAAGTAAAGTGTCAATCAGCAGACTTAAAATGTACTTGTTGTCAAGGCAATGCAACATCTCTCACCAGCAGTCACGTAGCTTTTGCATATTACATCTGCCTCTCATACAACACTTTGTCTGTCCTCCAGAGCCAAGAAAGGCTGAGTAAAGAAGCCTGCTGTAATTTTACCAGCACACAGCAGTAACAAGCAAACCCTAGGATGGGGGTCTTTATGGAAAAGCTGTGTATGCAGAGGGGAGGGCCTGACTCACGCAGTAACTAAAAGCACCTGGAGCTCTGTCTTAGGTGAACTCACTGATAAACAAATCACTGATTTTAAACACCAAATCCCCTTCCCATCACCCTGTCAGGGCCCTAAGGCATTGGCAGCCCTGACTGTCCCTGTCCACCTCCCTGGGGCTCCCCCGACCCTGCCTATGGTCCAGGACCCCATGTCAGGACCCGGGGCTGTCAGCCCCCACCCCAGCGTCAGCAGGTCTCCACCGCCCTGCCCTCCCGGGCCCATCTGCCGGCCCACATCCTGTCCCGTCCCCGTCCCCAGGGAGATGCCCATACTCAGGGTTGGGGCTGCCACCTAGCTGGGGTGGTGGGACGGGTTGGGCTGCCAGGCCTTGCCTGGACAGGGCCCCCAGAGCTCCTGGTGCCCAGGGAGCCCCCACCCTCACCATACCACAGATGTCCATGCTTTCATGTTGCTCCTAAGTTAAAAAAAAAAAAGGCGGCTCATGAAATTGGGGCATATAAGGGGGAAAAAGAAGTTTGCCATTAGAACTCTTACATCTTCCTAAGCAAGGTCTAATATTTCTAAAGCAGAAGACAGAAATAATAAAAAAATTTAGATTCTCTTACAAGTCAAGCAGAAATAAAAGGTCACAAAAAATTATTTCCTTTTCCCACCAAAAAATTAGACCAGCTATCAGTGACTAATGGATCATCAAACAGAATATTGTTATTTTATTGAAAAAGGACATCTTCCAAAACATCTTCTATTCATTTTTTTTGCAGAAGTTGTTTCATTTTGCCTAATTTTGCAATATTAAAATGAAGGTCAAAAAGGACCATCTCTTGTCATTTACAAAGTTATTCAACTGAGTCCTCTGCATTAATTACAGACTGTATTATGCTTGAAATAAGAATGAATGAGAAAAGCCAAATTAGTGTGCGAAATACTTATCTGAAAGTAAGATTTCTGCATGCCTTTCTAAGAAAATCAATTTCCAAAATCCAATTGTTTTTTCTTACAGTGACAAGTAACCAGCCAGCAGTATATTGGTATTTTATTGATGGGTACAGTAAAAGAACACATGAAAATATTTTCTGTACACTCATTTACAAGTTTTTCTCCATGTTTCTTTATGTGACATTTTTTTCAGTTGATGTCTGTTCCACTTAAACTTTCTAAAAATAGTCCTGGTCTTGAAAGATCTATCTGCTTTGATTAAGACATCCTTCCTTTATACTGCAAAAGCTAGGAAACCACTTCACCATGCCACAGGTTTTTTTTTTTTGCTCCCAAACACTAGAACCAACTAAATTAAAAAGACACACTTTCCCCAAGCTCAAGGCCTTGGAACTACATCTGCAGGTGCCCCAGTTTTACTAACCACTGCAGGTGCGCTGAAATGTAGAAATTAGCTTTCAAGTCAACCTTCTCCCTCATGCACCACACATTTTAAACATCTGACAACAGTTTTGTTTCAGGACGGTTAATCAACCATGAGTATTTACTTATAAAAGCCTGTTTTCAAGAGAACCTAACTAGACCATAAAAATTTGCTTTAGGCAGAGACAAGCACAAAACAAAACTTAATGCTTTTAGTTTGTTTCCAGGATAATAAAAATTTGTTTGGGCACTCCTAAGTCATTGACACCAGTGGGTCCAGTAAACATAGCTTTTACTTTTAAATTAAGTTTTACTAACCAGAGTGTAAAGATGCCCAATTGTTCTGATATTTACTTTAGGTCTAAGATGCTTCAGAGAACAGGTGAAATCTGACAGAAAAGACTTTTCTTGAGGAGGGAGGGGCTCTTATTACAAAAGACTCCCTTTCCCGTATCTCACAGACCAGAGCTGTCACTGGAAAGAAAGTCTGTTGTAGGTCATGCTCCTGTAGCATTTCTCCTGCACATCAGTGAAATTTCGAAGGGGTGTTTTCACGTACACTCTGCACTCATCTGCCTCCCCTCTCACTAACATGACCATCAAATTCCCCGGGGCCCTGTGGGAGCTCAGGTAAGTCACACTGGACATTTTCTGAAAAAATGTTAACAATGACTTACACATACAACATAGTTTAAAAACAGAAGCATTCATTTTTCTAATGCCAGCATCCCCGCCTTTCCTCCATGTTTTTTTCTTTCTCACTTCAGATGTATTGACCAACTGCCTAAACCATTGGTTTCCCGTTTGGTCTGATACAATTATTTGCAGACAGCTATAAGAACAGTGACCTTTAGACTCAAATAGAATTTTTGTATTGTAATGTTATACATACAGGATATTTACATAACGGCATGATACACCATCCTGTCTGTAAAACTCTTTCCCCATCCATTTCTACCCCAGACTCAAGCCTATCAAAATTCCTTGAAAAGTTCCGTTATATTTTTTAGAAACAAAGAAACTGCCACAATCAAACTGTTCATTTGCTAGAAGCAGGTGCTTGCTTACAATGTGCCATGTGTATAAAGCATCCCAAACTCCTAAGCACTGCTGTCAAATCCTACTGGGCTTATAATTTATACACAAGCACACAGAGCACAGATTTCCCACACCTTTATTCTCTCTTCTCTGCCTTCATTTCTTCTTTTTTTTTTTTTTTTTTTTTTTTTTTTTTTTTTTTTTTTTTTTTTTTTTTACTCTGTTCACTCCCCATTCTATTTCTACTTTCTTTATCCTCTGAATGTTTTTCTATTTGTCCTCTACATCAAGCAGAAGATCCTGAGAGCAACAGGAGTTAAACCATGTTTGAATTTAGCTATTCATACTGCAGTAAGCATATGGATTCAAGCCTACACAAAGTCCTCTTATTCATAAATAAAAGAACAGTAGGGATGGCCTTCGACTAAGCCTCCAAACTGACCTCTCCAGAACTTGGAGAACGTTCAGATCTAACTCGACCTTCCCTAATCAGGACCATATATAGGTACGAGTAAACCCATCACATTTTAGACAAGAGTTACATAAGATAGGTAAAAAATTCTGAAAAATATATCAAGAATGAAGAAAAACAAGAAGTGCATATTGGGGACAAACATGCAAGTGACTTGAAAAATGTAGGTTTTTTTCTTGACTACTCAGACAGAGTGCTAGCAATGCCAATAAGACTTGCTAAGCTAAAGCACGTCAAGACAATGTTTCTCAGCTTGGCATAATATTTTGACAAGTCTTTTAAGGCCTTAAACTTTAATGAATATGGAAGCAGTAATAAGAATACACGACAGATACAGTGTATGTTTGCTGCCTAATAGGTTGTTTTTCTACCAGAATATGTTCTGCCTGTAACCTCCCAAAATGTGGCTGGGTAATCTAATGAACTCACAAATGCTCTTAAACTCAATTCTTTATTATAAAAGTCCATGTGGTTTTATTACCTGTGTATACAAATACACCTATATTTCCTACCCATCATAAATATCAATCAGGAGAGAAATAAGGAGTCAAACTTCACCCTCATCCATTCTCAAAAATTGCAGTAATCTCATTTTCACCGTTCAATACGCACACATACAGAAATGCAGGTGCTTATTTCTAGCATTTCTAATATAGTAAATTAAACCAAAGAGGGGTCAGGAACCATGTTTGACAGGAGGCCTCGGGCAGCCTTTTTAAAAATTAACTCCTGCAAATGAGGTCTTGTCCCCCTGCAGAGAACTGCATTCTTCTGAGCAGCACAATTACACAAGTGTCTTAGAGAAGTGTAGGATTTCTCATCCACAGGGACACAAAAGTTTGGATAGTGCTATGTATTCTTCCTCTTTCCAGTTAGCTTTCTCATAAACACATGCACCTTCCTGCTGATGCATAAAATATGTCTGTTAGTCCGAGCAATGCCTTAGATCCAAAAAGTGTTAAACACTGCACAACTAAATCTTTTAAAAATTCTACTGAACTAAATGGCAGCACACGCAATCCTGAAGTTGTGCATATATTTGTAGGACAGATCTCTTTGGGATATTCCTGTTGTAAAGCAAATGTTATATTCATTTTTCCTTTTAAAAAACACATACAGGTAGACATTTGGAGAACACCCTGAGAGTGTTCTAGCTCTATTACTTTAGCTCAGTTTACAAGAACAGACCCATCTTTGCACTTCTGCCTAGATGAAAGTGGTATTTTAAAATATTTATTCAGTTTTTATCTAATTTGTCTTAATATCATTAAATGGAAACACCCTTTCTAACCAGCAGAAACATCAATCAGTTCAAATGGAGTAGCCTTCAAGTAATTTCCAACAGATATCATTATATTGCTTTTTCTCCCCTGTAACAATAAAAAAGTGGCACAAAACACTGTCCCCAAATGACTTATAAGCATATTCTTTCCATCCATCATATTCCTGGGAGCATAACAGTTATAACACCATGGTTAATAACTTCCTCTTCAAAAATCATGTTCCATTTTTGAGAACATATTATGGGTCTATAATGAAACTCAGCAAAATGTTCTTTATTGGATAACACTCAATTTTTAGAACTATGTAATTTTCTCCATGTATGTAAGAACACACCCACACAGCAGAAGAAAATCTGAGGAGTTTTGGAAGGGGAAAGGTCCTACGGTCAGAGAATCTTGCTTTTTCACACATGGCTAATTTTACCATTGTGATATATTTATAGTTATACCCACAGACCTACAATCTTTAAAACAAACTATCCTCATTATATATTACATGATAGATCATGTTTAAGTGATACTACTTCACAGAAATCATGTCAGCTACTCAGAGATGAAATTACTTCCAAGAAGCTCTATCTTTTACTCTGGCTTTGGTCCTCCCTTATTTTGACCAGGGCCATTCAATTGTAAGGAACAGACTGGAAGCAATTCTGTTTATTTCCTTTGAATATTTCTTAGGATGGAGAAAAGAAGTCAGACTTTTTGAGTGCCACTCAATTGCAGGTTATGAATATGAAGGCTCTGGCTAGTGCCAATTAGAGCCCATTTTGCAAAGACTGGCGTGCCTTGCATGACCTCCTCTGTCCTTGGAAATAGTAGAGTTTGTTTGTGTCCGATTTGGGAAACTCATTGCTTCGTGATGCAGAAACAGGGGTCAGGCAAGAAAAATTCTCATCCTACCAGCATACCTCCCCCTGCTTCTGACTCCCTTCCAAGTCTTTTTGTGGCTGTCTCCTCAGCTGGCTATGTCTCCACCTACCACACTAGCTGTGTACTTGCCACAGTGCCTGGTCTCCAGAGCACCCTTTGTGCCAACTTACGTATGAAGGTCTAATAAGAACGTCCTGCTCCTTTCATCCACAGTTTGCAATGAGAGGCCCAGATTATTCTGTATGACTCAAAGAAGTATTTCCACTAATCTCATCGGCATTAGGGAGGTGAATAGAGATAAGCACGTATACAAGTGTTCACTCAGTGAAAGCCTATACAATCAATGAGAAAAGGAGACACAAATATAACAAGAAGTATCTTCTTCTGAACACAGGTTGCCCATGTCACCCATACTAGGTGCTAAGGAATAATTTACTACACACAAGCATACATTACCTGTGATTTTTCAAATACTGGATTAGCAATAGTTAGTGACACCATAATTTTTATACAGGGTGGTGCACAGTCCATGCACTGACATCTTACCAGAACATAGTGCATTGTAAGTGTACTGGCGAATATTTGCATTGGTTTACATAAAATCAAAACCAAATAACAAAGCAACAAATGTCCAAGAATCACTCCCTTCTTCCCCAATAAATCAAACCGAGAAAAACCCTCTCCCCTAATTTTGTCCCCTACATGAATAAACACTGCCTGGGGAAGCAGTCAATACCACAAGCAGAGTTAACGTGAGTGTGTGTGTAGGGAGGAGCAATTGTGGTAACGTTATGTAAAGTGCACCCAACATGCACATAAAACTGCTAGAGACTGCCACAGACCTTCACAGGAAACCCACTGCATTCAGACACTGATTGGGCAGTATTTCTCTGAAGTTTACAACTGGGATGGCTGAGACCCTGGTGGTCACCTCAGGACCTACTGCAGCTTCTGCTGAAGTCCACAACTGTTGAGTGCAAGGAACAACTTGGATCCTCTGAAAATCAGGCACAGATGAGACTTGCAATAGATACTTCCACTTATACACACACACACTTCTACTACTTAAAGTTCACTTCAATCTCCTTTTCAATCTACCATGGATCCAGATTATGATCATCTCAACATTTTTCCTAAACAATACAGTAGGACAAGAAACCCTTCATGGTTTTATCCCAGTAGATAATTACCATATCCATACTCCGCTAGTTCTTCATGTCATTTATTGCATCCTCTCCTTCTCTAGCCTGTTCAAAGTCTGTAGCACTCTCCTCTCCAGTCCATATACAATTTGCAAGATCTGCATTGCCTCTCTCTTCTCTTTGCATCTTTTCACGAATTCACTCCTGCACAGCATTAAGTGCAAATGTTTTCCCTCCACTTCCAAAGTTATTGCCTAACTTGGCCTAGATTACAGACGTAGCCCAACAATTAAAAACCTCCTCTGCCTTCCCTCTACAAAAGGACAGATGGGATTCTGATTTTCTCATAGTGTATTCAGTCTCTTACTCCGTGCTGAACACTACACTTCAAATACTTTATTTGACAAATATTTGTAAATGTATCTTAATTTCGGGGGGGAGGGGGAAGAGAAAGAAATGTATGCTGGTTCTATACAACTGTGGTGAATGAGCATTCAAATTCTGTATTTTTAAACTAATTTCAAGAAATTTGGGCTCTTTAATAACATAGGTCAGCAGCTCTTCTGAGAAAGGAAGGAATCAATTACTTGCTTAGGGATTTATACAACATCTACAGTTAGAGATTAGTTCTAATAAGAAAGGGGGAAAATGAGCCTGTCCATCCAACCACAAAAGTTTATCTGATTACATATTAAAGGAGCAGCAACATACTGCTATGCTTGAGTAGGCTGTGCTCATGACAGCTCATTGGACTGGGACATGATATATGAATTTCTTAGAAACCTCACAGAATGAGAACAAATCTTGCTGTAAGGTCTGTTATGTGATATCCTAGGATTTTCTTTTGCTTAGTCGCCTATGAAAGACTGTGATAGCTATAGTCATTTTCGCTTCTGCACTTCTAACCTACACATCTCTAATGCATTAAAAAAGGCAGGAGGGAACAAACATTCATCCTCTAATGTCTCCTGTGAACTGCTTTTTGTTATGACAATCAAAATAGAACTTGTAATATTCTGATGAGATGAAAAATGTTTTATTGGATGGCACAGTGCTCACTGCTTATGCACAGGGGCAGAAACCTAAAAGATGTAGATTTCTAATAATTGTCTGCCACACCCCAACAAGTTCTTCTTTTCTTTTTGTTCCTGGATATATTCTTCATTAGAAACAATCAGCTGTTGTTATAATTGGCATATATATATTTGGCCAATCTAAGCCATGACATTCCCAGATTCAGACATGAGATATTTTTCTCATGCTTCTTAAGAACTGAGATTAACTAATTTATACGTATCCACCTTTTTCACAATTTCTCCTAAGGAAGTTAGAATGAATTTTTGACTACTGTAGAAAAGTGAGCTTTTGTGATTTTTCTGAGAGGATTAAGCACTTTCATTAAAAACCTCCATCATCTCTAAAGGTCACTCCTAATCAAGTCACAAGCACCAAGAAGTGGGACAAAAGGTCTCAGCTGACAGGTCACTGGAGATAGAAACCCGGAAAACTGGATTCAGTTTTCAATATGGTATTGACTCCCTGGGTACCTGAGCAAATAATTTCACTTCCTCATGCCTCTGTCTCTCTCTCTGTAATATAAGAGTAATATAACTTGTGATCTAGCTAAAGAATGTGACATGAGATGTAGTCTGTGATTCACTAACGGAGGATCATAGCCTATATGAAAAGCGAGGTATGCTTATTATTCCTTGTCTTACGGATTCTTCTAAAAATAACTATTTCCACCAAACACTTCGTATGTCAGCTGCCCCTCATGATCAAAACTTTTGAGAATACACATAGCCCTAATAATCTGATTTAAGATATATAATCTGAAGGAAATAAATCATGCTACTGCCGTACCACACTCTAGTATAAAACTGTACAGACCAGTGTCAAGCATGCCTAAATACTAGGCTTATTTTCAGATTTACTTCACCACCATTTCCCCCTCTTCAAGATGCCTATAAAGGAGAAATTATCAAAACAATCAGTCAAGAGAAAGCATCTTCAGTAAGCTCTAGCTGACTCACCATTGGATTTTTATCCCTCAGACAGGAAAATACATCCAATTATAAACCAGTGGCCTTAAAATCACCC
>WAAD01029550.1:0-64350 GCA_013389945.1 Fregata magnificens | reverse complement strand
CATTTCCAGAGTCCCATGGAGAAACACTGCCAAATTTCAAGGTGAGAAGATCTTGTTCTCACTCCCCCAGCTGAAAGTGATGTTTGCATGGGAGCAACCAGATGCAGGCTCTCGGCAGGAGATACCTCTGGGCTTCCAGGAGGAGACACCAACAGGGTGTCAGTCTCACTAAACTGCAGGGGGTGTCTCAGCCTGTCTCAGAAACATGAGCTCCTACCGCCTTTCAAGATAAGAGATGTGAACATCATTATGCATGGGTTTCCAAGTACTACAGAAATGAGCAATTACATTCGCTTCATTATCTGAAGACCGTGGCTCAGGCTGATGCTTGTGAACGTTGCTGTCCCTGCCACAAAAGAGCATAAATTAGGAGGAGGAACATCTCAGCTGCACATTTGCATTGTATTACCAATGTCAGTCAGCTCACCATAGTGCTGACAGTTATTTCTGACCATTTAGTGCCTTTCAACAGACTACACTAAATAGCTAAAACTGATTCACTTTCCCAGGTGACTTGGAATAAAAAAAGGGAAGTTAAGTATTTTATCTCCTTAGATTTTCTAGGGATACATTTGACAGTTCAATGTGCTTCCATACTGGAAGCACTTGAAAACTTCCTAGATTGTTGTTGGAAAACCTGTTTTCTAAATCAACAGCTTCATAATACCTCCCCAAGGAGACACAGAACGCACTGAGTACAGTAATCTGGAACTATGTTTAAGTACAAAAGAGAAAAAAAAGAGAGACTTTCATGAAAGGCGTAACTATTAATAAATTACAACAGAGATTCAATGTTGCCCTGATACTTTTGCAGTATGACTGATCGCTTGTGAACAGGTAAGAAAGCAGATCCATAAGTTAGACACATGAAAGACCAAGAAGTGATACAGGCTGAATGGCATATTAATTCAGTTGATATCATTGAGCTCACAGAAAATTGGTAAAATATGTGTAGAAGAGATGGCGAGATACTTCCTTTAACTGCACAGGTCCTGAAGTACACCTTCATTTGTGGCATACATCATCTGGCACAACGGAGTAGCTGGATTTGTTTATGATAACTCAGGCTGCTGCTCAAGAGTTCTGTCTGTGGCCACTCATCTTGCACAACAGAACTATACCAGACTCTCCACATTCCCCATGGGATTTAAAGAACCAGTGAGCATGGGTGGATTAAGGCTACATGCAGTAGCTTGCACACCTACAACACATGGAAATAACTCCCACGCAACCCCAAACAGACAGAAGGGTCTGGGACTTCACGCAGAGACATACCGGCCCCTCAGAGACCTACTGAGTCCTCCCTTGGTGCTCTTAATTGCTTTAAAGTTTCAGCTGATACCCTGGGTACAGTGAATACCTTATCAATTTTATTCCCAGTTCCCAGGTTCCTCTAACATAAAGGAGACAGACAGCTCCTCCTTAAAGAAATTCACCAAGCTCACAGCTAATGAGACTCTCTGCCTGTGGCATCTGGATCTTCAACTGCTCTCACTTCACTCTGAAGTACTTCCCCCAGTTGAGGAAAAACTGCTGGTGGTTACCAAGAGGAGAAAAATACATCTTTTTTTACCAGAGAGGCTTCCTCTTTTCCCTGCCCCAAAAGGAACGTGATAGCTGAGAAAGGGCTGAACAAGGTGACCTCATTATTAAGAGCCTAAGAAGAGATACCTGCTGCAATGCAGCTTTTAGATGAATATATCTAAAAATCTTTAAGTTGCTGTGAGGTAGGAAGACCTCAGACTCATAACGCAAGGGCACATTTCATTGCCAACACTGTGGTTGCTAGTAGCGAATTCTGCAAGCTAATTATTATTCAATCTGATAATTTATTCTTTGATGAGAAAAAAAGGATTCCCCTCTGGGTGTAGCTCCTTCTTCTCCCTCAGGTACCTGACATTGCTGAAATTGAAGGCCATAATTCAATTAACAACGGATGGGAACTTTTAATGAAAATTAACCATTCAGAAACAGATGTTGATACCACAGAAATGCAGATACTCCCTATGAAGCATCACTGGCTGTCATGTGGATGGGAAAATGCAGAGACATCTTAACTTGGAATTATATACCAGATCTGTGGACCACAATTCAATGAAGTGCTTAAGCACATGCTTCGATTTCATTAATCTGCTTTGCCATATGCTTAAATTTATTCTGTACTTGTAACATTACTAGCCAAAAGGTATATGCTTTCAACTAGTAAAATTTCCCTGATTGCTAAACCACCTTTGGATATCTGTGATTTCTTATGGCATACACAAAAGCAATGCCTAGATTTTCAGATATAGTAAATAAAATCCGAAATTGTGAAACGGACTCCATGGCTGGGGCTGCAACTAATGCTAATCATTTGTAAACCAGCACTGCTGAAAGGCTGGCCACAGACCACCATGGCTCATGTGACTCATGGTTCAAAATGACTAACATGACTGCCAGGCTTCCAGTTTAAAATGCAGGAAATGAAGGACAATTGGAAACAGAATGCCTACATACGGTCGTATGTTGGCAACTTTTGAAAGTTTTACATTCACTTTTTTTGAGAATACAGTGGGGAATATAAAATCAACATAGTGAGCTCTGTTTCTAACCGTCCCCCTCCTCCCCATTATTCCCTTTTGGAAATCTGTTGCGGAATCTCATCAGACCAATGAGTAGGGACTTTTTTCCTAATTTCTGATGGAAATTTATCCATCACTGGTTTAAAGCAATTTACTCTTGTTCTAACACTGGCCTTGAGCTTAAACAGACTGTTTATCTCCCTGGCATTTACTCCTTCAGTGCATTTAGACACAGCAATCATTTCTCCTTTCAGCACATTTTCTGAGAGGTTACATAAGAGACTAAAACAAATCTCCCCTTGTAAGGTAACAAAAACATGAACAGAGATCAGAGTGGACAGAACTACCATTTCTGAACATGGCCACATAGTCTTCTGTATCAGGAGATTGCAGATTCTTCTCAACAGATACTTGTACAATAGCTCTAACACCTCTGTTCAATCGACCCGTGTCTCCACAAGCATCCCAGAATCACTTAGGTGGGAAGGGGTCTCGGGAGGTCATTGCATGCAGCCTTCCAATCGCGTTTTGAACACTGCCAGGGCCAGAGATTCTCTGGGCAACCTAGTCCTGTATGTAATTATCTTCATAGTAGAAATTTTTCCTTATACTTACCCAGAATCTCCTGTTTCAGTTTAGGACCACTGTCTCTCATTCTACTGTGCACCTCAGGAATAAGCCTGGTTTCATTGTCTTGATAATCTCCTCACAGATTCTGGAAGATTGCTATTAGGACTCCCCAAAGCTTTCTGTTCTCCAGGCTGAAGAAGCCCAGTATCCTCAGCCTCTTCTCACTGGGCAAGTGCTCCAGCCCCCAATCATCTCGGTGACCCTCCACTGAACCTGCTGCTTTGACATTCAGAGCTGCCTCTCACAGGATCCCTTCTACTGTGAACTGCTCATTCCCAAAACGGGCCACCACCCTCCTCTTCTTCCTTGCCTGTGTTTCCCAAAAAGCTGCTGTCTCCCTATTACAGATCTCCAGCCATATGAGCTACCCCACCACTTCTCAGCTATTCCAATGACTTCACGGTTTTGTGTCCATACATGGAGCTCTAGCTCCTCCTGTTTGTTTCCTAGGCTGCATGCATTTGTGTACAGGCACCTGAGATGGGTTCTCTTTTGACTTTTTTTATCTTTCCCGAGGGCTCTCTCACTCCATTCCTCTGCCCCTTAAACTTACTACCCCTAACTGCTACTCCCTCACTTAACTATAAGCTGTCATCACCATCCTCCGATATAACCCGGTTTAAAACCTTTCTCATCAGGTTGGCCATCCTGTTGGCAAAGATGTTCTTTCCTTGCTTTGTCAAATGGATCCTGTCTCTCACTAGCAGTTCTCATTCCTCAGAGGAACCCACGATCATAAAAGCCAAAGCACTCCTTGTGACACCAGTTACATAGCCAGCTGTTAACTCACAGGTTGTGTCTGCACCTACCTGAGCATTTCCCCCTCATCCACAGGATTGAGGAAAACTACCTAGCCTTCCGTGTAGGCTGGCCTTTGCCTAAGAGCTCTGCAGTCTGTCTTGATTTACTTCAGATTTCCCTTGGCAGTGCCACTAGTGTCCATGTAGATGAGCAGCAAGAGGTAACAGTCCAAGGGCCAGACGAGCCTTAGTCTCTCCGCAACATCCTGGATCCAGCAGATCCCTTGCCAAGCAACACAACTCCTGTGAAAGCATGTCTGGTCAGCAGATGGGTGCCGCCTTCTCCTGCAGAAGGGTATCTTGGATCACTGTTACCTGCTGCTTTCACCTGCTGCTTACTCTCAGATAGTTCTCCCAGAAGGAGCTGTTTCCCTTTCATTGGCTATTAGGGCACTGTACCAACTCCATAAATTTAGATCTGAGGATGGAGAAGGAGCCTTTCTTCTGCTGCAAAGTCACAACCTTCCAGACTCCTCTTCTTGCTTTTAACAGGAACACATTCACTCCAAATATCTTGATTTTAGGATTAGCAGTAGGAAGCCCGTACTCCCATGAAGGTCATTGGGCCTAATTGCACTGTTGGCAAGTATTTTTGATTGCAGTTGATGTGAGAGTGGCATACATATTACAGTCTTAAAAGACACTGAAGAACTCCATCCCTGATCACCACCTCCTCTTGGAATGTTCTGTTACAGCAGAGAGAGTGTGCTGAAGTAATGTAACCAGTTGTTACCAACATGAAGAGAATTTGGATTGCAAAGTAAATCACTTCCCATGGCAAAGCTGAATAGTTCTAGCTAAATCTTGCTTATCAGGGTAGTACAGCATTTCCCCTAGAACCTCAGATATTACTAAATATTATCGTTCTTCTGCAATGATCCTTTTTTAACAATAAGTGTAAACGTAGAAAATCCATACAGTTGACACCACTGCCCTGGCAGATACAGAATTAACAGTGATACTGTAAGGGATTGGAAAAGCCTAAGCGATTTCATAAAGGGACTGAATTTAAGAGATAGCATATTTTCAAATATAACTGAGGCCAGAATACAGATGCTCACCTTCTGCAACTTCAACTAATGCCAGTACACAGATGTGAGCAGAAAGGACCATTTTTAAGTTTTCCTCTAAAGGAATCTATCAACCCTTCAGGCTTGGTCAACCATTAAGTATTCAGTATTCTGATTTTTTTGGTTGTATACGTAGAAGATAATAATTTATCATCTACTATCACTTCAATTTTTACTGTCATTTACACTCAGTCTAGGAACAATAATATTGATTTTCCCTGCTACATTTTTAATTGTATCCAATAAAATATTTTCCATTCATTCATTTTCTTTCCAGAGGAGGCTCTGTCACAGATTAGACTTCTGATACCTGTTAGTTTCCTACAGAACTTTCTGTAATGCCAGGGAGGGAGTGAAAAAAATCCCATACCCCCAAACTATCACTGAAATCCATTTAACACTCAAAGAGGAAAGCTCTTACTACAAAACTTTGGTGAAATTCACCTCAAGCAAGGCTGTAAGATGCCTTCAGAGAGACAGTGTCACTTAGTGGGTAGCACAGAATCCTAGGATTTGAGACATTTGGGCTAACACAATAAAGCTGAACAAAGACTTACAACTCAGCAATAATTTAAGGGTGATGCATAGGCATGCTGCAGTAGACATCACCCCAAT
Source organism: Fregata magnificens (assembly GCA_013389945.1). NCBI lineage: Eukaryota > Metazoa > Chordata > Aves > Suliformes > Fregatidae > Fregata > Fregata magnificens. The sequence continues at coordinate 58,674 of WAAD01029550.1, read as the reverse complement.
AGTTTCCAGTACTACACAGATGAGGCCACTTTGGTCATTGGTACAACTGCAGAATCAAGAGGAAATACTGCAAGACCCAGGAGGAATAGATGAAGCCAGAAGGACAAAAAGGCATTGATGAATTAATGCTTCATAGCACAGAATTGTAACTGCTGGGAGGTGACGAATCCTGGGAAAAATCTTCAGGGCAGCAGTGACTGCTGAAGTTAAAGCAAGAATATTTTTTACAAAACTAAACTAAAAAATTAAGATATCACGATGTGCCAAGAAAAGACAGTTGATGGGATCCAAGAAAAATCCAGAGGGGAAAAAAAAAAAAGGAAATAAGAAGAAACAAGATTAGAAAGAGAAAATAAGATTTTGCTGTATGATGATTAATTAGTAAGGGGAATGGCCTCTGATCAGGCAAGTCACAGAAGGTGTTCATAACTATCCCATTACGTCCCCTTAGTCCTTTATGTCTAATGGTTAACCTGGAAACTTCAAAACATTGTATTACTCCCTCTAGGTGTCAGGTGGTAGACAAGTATTTTAAATCACAGCAATAATCATGAAAATACTACAAAATCAATCTGTAAAGTACCAGTCTGTGAGACCTTCATACAGACAAACATTAGAATAATTTTTCTTTTATAAAGTAGAAAAATACGGCACCTTGTAGAAAGCTTATTAAATTATGTACAAAGTATTTAATGCTGTTGATCAAATTTGGAATCCATATTAATAGTCTTTTAAAATGCCTTNATATTCCCCAACAAGCATATGATTTGTCGACAAAAATCTGTTCACAAAAAGCTTGGGAATTCTTTAGCTTGCTACAAAATCCCCATATAGGATCAAAGTCCTACGTGGGAAAAAGAAACAAAGCTAGAATGAACACACATGCACGCACACTCCAGCTTTGTCCTGTTTAGTTACAGAAGATTAAATGAACACACAGCAAGTGAAAATACTGCTGTGGTCTTACTCAGCTAACTGCTGTCACCAAAACAGGAGAAAGTTTTACCAGCTTCCCACTGATCTCAGTTGAAGCATCAGCTCCTACCAATGAGCAAAAGTCAAAGACAAATGTTGTAAGTTTTGCTGCTGATCATTTAACGTAAAGCAGACAACTTGTGCAGCAGAAGAATTGTTTTATGGTACAGTAAATTATTAATACTACATTGCACACAAAAAACCAAAGTATCAGAGCACGGCAGAAAGAAGTTCGTTAAGGGTGGGGATGAAAAGAAGGATTAAGACTCCAAAGGAAACAGAACTAATTAACAGGTTTGGGAAAAAACACAGCTCTAAGAAAATCAGCTTTGTAACAGAAAAATTCTCATGGTTTCCGTAAAGCAGCAAAATAGATATTATCATATTAACAAGTTTATATTACAACAGCTAGAGGCAACAACAGAGAGCAGAAACCTCATTGGAAGAGCTTTATTTAGGGTCAAGATTCTCCTAGATGATCATCTATCAGCTGTTGTAGTAACTAATTAAAATTCTGGACAAAGACCAAAAAATATTGAGAGCAGAACCATTGAAACTTACCAAACATCAGATATTGATTCAGAATCAACTGGATGACTCCAGAATTTAGAGATACTTAAGTAATCCAGTTAGACTCCTTACATCATCTTCTCTTGCAGACAACCATTAAGATGTGAATTTAAAAACAGCTGTGTGATTAACATATCCTGCTATAAAGTATTACTTGTTTCTTAAGAATTATGAGCAGATGAAAATCTCATTTAGTAAAGACCATTCTTTTTCACTTGGCAATGATGGTTTGGTCTTTTTCTTTCCTCTCTGAAAGATAAGTATTTTTTTTGAAGTGGTTACCTGCAAGCTAACAAATTGACTTATGAATTTGTTGTAATCTGTTTGTCTAAGCAAAGGCTGTAGGATGAGACTTATTAAAAAAATATTTTGCATATGTCTTCATTATACAGAAGTAATCCATAACTATTAGATGTCATCCTGTGAAAAAAAGTCCACGAAAAAGCCACATAATTCCAAATATTTCATAAAGTTGATGCAGATTGCACTTTTAACTGATGCTAAATAAACTGCTTGAAAGGATATGAGTGTTTCAAAAGCTAGTTATTATTTCTAAGATACTATATAAGCTTTGTATATTTCATACTACACATTTGTTGATGCTGGAATAGAACTAAGTTATAAAGAATTCCGCTGTTAAGAGAAAATCCCACTAAAATTTTCCTTTTGTAACAGTGAGAAGCAAGATAGCAAGTAAATCTTCCCCAGGTCAAGATGTGATCGACAAAAATGAATTAAATTTAGATCACTGATATCCACTAAAACACAGAAATCCTGTGATAAACATGAAGCAACACCACTTCATAGCCATAAATTACCATGAAATAAACCTGAGTCACTTGGACCTGGAGCCTTTTGACGGTCCTATTTAGACAGGGCCACTACAAAAACACATTATAAGAATGACTGAATGATCATTAGCCCAGCTGGATTTTCCCAGGGAAGAAAAACATAGGCTCTAACTCTAACAGTCTTATTTTAAGAACAGAAGTTGAGCTGTAACCAAATCCTCAAGGTTTCTTACCAAGAAGGAAACTAAGGCAGCTAAATTACCAACATAGCAACTTTTTTTCTGAGAAGCCATTTAAATGTGCTACTGAAGCTCTGGAAGCACAAAACTCCTTTCTGCAAGCATTTCTGTGAGGGAGTCAGGCTCCCAGATAAGGGCTTGAGTAAGACTTTTCCACTGCTAATATTTTTTACATTGGCAGTGTTTCTGTTCAGCTGAACGGCTGGCTTTCTCATAGAAAAAGTCACAAAAAGATGTATTTATCAAAGAACAAGAAGTTGTATATTTGCGAATTCCATAGATGCCCATTCAAGTGACCTACAAGGAGCTCAAGGCACAGAGACTCACTGCTTTGTCAACTAGATTAAGTTCCAACAGTGCTCTTTGAGAGCAGATACCAAACAGGAAAGACAGACTTTCAGGACAATAAATATTTTAAGTACTAAATATACATTTAAATATTTTGTTTAAGTATTAAATATATGTTTAAACCCCTTCCTTGGCAACTGGGACCTTTTTGCAACTGAATCTATCTACAAAATGTACTAATACTACAGGAAAANAGTTCCTGTGAAATTCAAGGAACTGGCTGCCAGCAGAAAACTCAGAAGTTGAAGGTATATACCCTGAACTTCCCATCAAACTTTACTCTACAAGCATGGACACAAAGCAAACCAAGTAACATTGGCATAGAGAATCGCAGCAAAAAATTCCAGTAAAGTTTCCAGTCTTGTACCTTCCCTCACTTATATCTGCTGCAGAGTCCCCATCTAGGAGCAGATCTCCATGCCTAGTCACTGTGTCTGCATCTGTAAAACGGTTCAGGTAATATTCTCTGGACCTCATGCCAGCTGGCAAAGAACTGCTCATATGCATATGCTGTTCTCTCTTGTCCCCAAGACAAGGTGGTACCCTCCAAATGCTTAGTAAGCAGTTACTGGCCTGTGCTAACCCCAAACTGTGCCCAGGCATTGTCTGCGAGAGTGATAGCTGGCTCCCACTAAAACTGTGCTTGGGACCATGCTAACTAATTAGCTGCACAGCCTACTGTATGGCAGTATTTATGTCAATTAAGGGCCTTACTAATACTGTTGTTGCTATTACCATAATACTATGTTCCATCTTGGTGCAGAACTGAGAATGTAATGGCACTTTGTAAAAAACTAAACGAGCCTCACAGTACCCATTCAGAGAAGGACGTGGGTTTTATCCAATTTACAAACTAGGAGACTGTGAGATCAAAAGCCTATACAATTTACTTCTCTTCAATGAAAAGGTAGTAAAGAGCCAAGAACAAGGGATGGGACTCCTGATTCTTATTGCTCATATTTAGCTGCTGGACTACTATCTATGATGTTAAATTATTCATCATTTCTCACAGGGAAGGTAGGCATGCACTCACAAGAAAAGCTGTGTGCAAGAAAAAGGGCTATCGAAGTATTAACACGCCCTTTTGAAAGAGTTAGCTAACTGATAAAAATATGCTGCTGTAACACATTTTCATGTATAGGTAGCAATTCTTCTCCCCTACATCCCAGGGCTGGAATCCTGCATGGGGAACACTGAACTGCTCAGTATAATGTAAAAGACAGGCCTCATTAACTCTTGGACATCTTCTCATTTCTTGGTCATAAATCCTATTACCTTGTATTACAAACTGCCATAAAACTCACAGATAAAAGATAATTTATGCTCAGTGTACAGAAGCTAATGTTTCTGTACTCCTGAGAAGCACAATACCAGAAAATGAGAAAGTATGTATGTGAAACCTTAAGCCATTCATACTGAGCATGGCTAGCATGATAAACATGACTCTAAGGGCCTAATGCTCTTCAGCCAGGCTATATTCTAATGGTAATTGATATTACCAAAATTCCAAGCATAAAATGTATGGACTGTTGCATAAAGTATCCTGCTTATAAAGAGCGATTACTCCTTATTAAGAATTCAGGTTTTCCTCCCTCCCCCCACTTCAGAAAGAAATATGATGGCTATTCAGTACAGAGATACTTTTTCTTTCTTTTTTTTTTCCTTCTTTTTCCTTTTTAAAATTCCAATCATCACATTAGAAAATGCTTCAGAGCAAGCATCACCTCCTGCAATTCTTACGCGGTCTCCCTATTTCTGACTCCTATCCTAATTAGTGTTGCATGGCACACAAAAACTAACAACCCTTGGAGTTGGCAAAAATCAAAGGCAGCTCAATCTCTTATTTGCTTTTTCTCTGAAGCAATCTAAAGTCTTTGGACTTTGGCACCGATATTAACTGTGTTGGTTATCTGCTCAAAGGAATATTTTGCTTTAGTGAAGACTGAGCAAAAGATGCATTAAATTTAGGCTGTTTGTCATCAGTTTTCCTTTCCCATTCAGACGAGAGAAAATCTTTCACTGTCAACTTACAACTTCTGTAGTTACAGACTATGTCCTCGTTGCTTGGGCCCTTCCGTAGGTGCACCTCATTTCATGCCTGCTTTCTTTTCTTAAATACTTGTTTAGTAATTAGACCTATATTGGAATTCATTTATCTAAATTTAGATACCTACAGTGTATATCTAGCTTTCAGCCTACCACCCAATTTCTCCACCGAGTCCATGGAGACAGACATTTATGGGGTGTAACTCTTCCCATCTTTTTCCTCTTCTCCACCTCTCAGCATAGTTCATCCTTACAGGTTAGAAATGAATATGAGTCTACTTCCTTGCAGTTTTCTTCACTTTCCATGCCAAAACGTTTTTCCCAATATATTTCAAAAACTTGCACTGTCTGTCCGTCTATTTCCCAAGCGAGGCCTCAGTACTCAAAATGCCAATTACCCTTACATTCAGTACTTGAATAATTTTATTGGCTGATGAAGAAAGGCTTTGTTTACCTGGTCCTCCTTGCTTGGTAGTCTGCAGTGGATTCCAAATTGGGCATTGTCCTTGCTGTCTTCCTCTATCACCCTGAAGACTTTTAGCAAGTCTATAGGCCTGTTTCCTACAACACTGGACCTTTACAAGTGTGTTAAATATTGATATATTTCTTCTGCTGTACCCCTCTATATCAACATTGTAATCATGTGAAATAACTCTCTTTCAAAGCAATTACTTAACAGATTTTATGCTGTACTTACATATCTACTCACACAGTCCTCCTCTTAGTTTCTGCATTACTAACTAAAAATTCAGCAGCTTGACTTGTTCTCCTTTGTATCCTTCCCAGGGCTGTTAATGGGATTACTAGTTTCTCTGCTCTATCCAAATATTTTAGCCTCTGCCTAGGTACACATGATAGAGAACCAATACTAGTCTCCCGCTATAGTGAGCGGAGGGCTAATGTTATTTGGAAGTAAAAATATGGTTACATTTTGCTCATATATTTTATCCAAAGAATCCAATAAAGATCAGATTCTTCCTCCCCAAGAGAGAAAGGTTTCAGATCTACATTTTATAGAAAAAGCATGATGCTCTTAACTTTATCATTTGCATTAGCATTTGAATCTCAAAACCTTGCTTCATTTGTTGCACAGTTTCCAGACTTGCATTTCAAAAAGTCAGTGGGTCTCCCACTGTGTTCAACTCCTTCCTACCTTGATTTTAAATTACAAAGGGGAGAGGGGAAAGAAGAGAGAATGCCATTATTCTGGCTGTTTACAAGAGAAAAATATCACACTGAACTTTGTACAAAAAAAGAGTACTTCCAAGTTTAGGATCCTTGTTTCTTTCTGTGTCTAAACTACTCACTTGATTTTTATCTAAACTATGCAGGATTAATATTATTATCTGGAGGTACCATGACAGTTGACTGAAGATGCTGACAGTGACAAGTTTAAACCAACAATGAAAAGCAATTTTGTATCAAAGTTAGCATTAAGATTGTTTAAATGGCCTGCCCCCTATATCTGCCCCTTATTTCTGAACACTAGAAACAGCCTGAAGTTACAGAAGTCAGTTACTGGCAATGAAGGCTGACAGGCACAAATGGCAGAAAGAAAAAAAAAAATACCCTGTGGAACTCTCTCCACCAACAAAAAAGTAATACATGCTTCTCATATGGCATTATTAGAAACAGAACATAAAGAATTTTCTGGCAAGCTCAATTAGCAACCTCTCATTTCTATTTAAATGCACAGATTACGATTTTTTTTTTCAAGTTGCAAAGAGTTTAATTATTCATTGAAGACTCTTCTGAAAGCAACCTTAGGCATGGCATTTTAAAGCCACTTATGGAAAAGATGAATGAAAATGATTAGAAGTCTTTCCAGTCCAACTAAGTGTTTTGTAAGCTAAACTGGGAATTCCTCATCTTATTTCAGCTTTTCAATATGTTCTTAAAACTATCCTAAAATTAATTTACAGTGGTCAATGAAGTACTGCACCCACAAATCAATCTCAAGTGAGTTACTCCTCACTTTCAGATTTTAACCACAGTTATCCTTTAGCCTGCTTTCCCCCTCACTCTGCTGCCTCTATCCATTTAGCTGTGCAACTAATGATCAGTCATTCCTTGTCACACTGGCAAATGAGCTCCTGTGCCTACTATCTTTCCTGCAGACACAGTGCTTCAAAGTTGTTAATACAGCATCTGCCCCTGTGGATTTAAATCTATAATCTCATAGAACCTTATTAATGCTTTTCTCAAATTACAATGAAGCATGTGTGGTGTGGGGTTTTGTCAAATTTGTCTGTGAATGTTATTTATTTTAATGAAATAAGCTTTCCAAGATAAAATAGGAAAGTTAGTTAAGCTTCTAGAAACCCTGACATCAGGAAAAGATATTTCCAAACAAATAAATGAATCACTGTTAGAGAAGACTCTTTGATGCTTAGATTTGCCTTTAATTTAAATCTTAGAAGCAGAAGCCCAGCAAGATCTTTTGTGTGTGTTGTTTTATGAATCAATGAATGGAATAACAGACCCAAAAAACCACAAAAGTAACACATCTTAAATAAATTCCCTCGTTGATGCTAGCTGGATTCCCATCATAATGAACTGCACCACTCAGAGCACATAAGAGCTCTGCCTGGCGTGTTTGTCAGGAACTCCCTCGTATCTTCCTCTTACATCTTTCTTTTGTTTCTCTTACTGCAGACATCCTTATTGCTACTCAACATGCAAAGGGGCTCTGTGCTAAATTTAAACTTACTGGAATGTAATTAAAAAGTTTAAATTTTTTTTTTTTCATTTATAATAAAGATCCTCTATTTACCCAAATTCAGTTTTCATACCTCCTGGATTTCTGTGTTCCTCCCCTTTTAAACAAATCTACCCTGAACAAATTAAACACAATCTTCTCCAGGGCAGGAATGCAGAGCCCATCATTTGCTGTCCACTTCCCTGCAATATATTTTATATTTAGGCTCTGACCCTACAGAATACAATTAAGAAAATGAGCATTTAATGGTGCAGGACCTACAGGGTCAGGGTGGGTGGAAGGTCAGTTTTATTATGAAGTAACTTTTCACAACACTTACAGGTTGAAGCAGGTAGATCAGTGAGCACTCCTGGATAACTATCACTGGAAAAGGAGTGATAGTTGTTGCATGAAAAAGCGTTTCCACTGATGCCATTATTTGGTCAAAGCGTCCTCCAAGTCCGCCCAAAGTCACAATCACATCGATCTAAAAGATAAGACAAAAACAGCCACCAAGAAAACTTTCAGGCATGATCTCTAGACCCTGAAAATCAACAATAAAATCACATTGGGGAAAAAAAAAAGAAAAAATAACTACCGACTATACAAAAGCAAATGTCAAATTACAGTTATTTACTCCCATTATTGATAAATACCATTATGTGATTTTTGAGGCTGAGTATTAAAGCTCAGTAAATTCATGGCCAACGTGTGGTACTTTTAAAAAGGACACAACTGTTCTCCCTAAAATACAGGCCAGTCTTTGCAGGTACTTATCTGTCTGCCCTGAATATATAGAGCCTAAGATATACCACTCCACGTCTAAGCCCCTCAGCTAAGTGTGGTATATCTGAGCCTTAGAATCTTTCATCCCCAGATCTTAACATCATTTCAGTATTATCCTCACAGTTTACAGAGCAAATAAAGGAAATTTCAACTTAGTGCCACTGTACTTCATTCTCATTCCTGCCACGCAGCATTTGAATGTACAAGCAATCCCACTCACAGGCTGGCTCTACTCAAGATTAAAAGTACCATTGAAGTGGGAGGTTCCACCCCAAGCGACTGGCACATCATCTCCCAGCTGTCAGGGACAGGGACAGGAACAGGAGCACTCTCCTGTCCCAGTCCCGCAGAGAGCAGCGCTTGACTGCTTGCAATAGGCCACGGAGCTGGACTGCTGTTGCTCAATTCTCTCACACTCCATCAAGCCACTGAACACTTTATTTCCTATAAGCAGAAAGGGAGTATTTAAAAGCCTTGGTTAAGAGCTTTTGGGTCCTCAGATAAAAAGGTCACTGAGTGCAAAGTATTATTATTATTACTTCTATAATATGGATCAGTTATGTTCAGTAATTGTATTTTAAAAAGCTACCACTGAGTATGTCATATCTAGAGCCCTAACACACTGCAGCAATAGAGTCTTTAGAAGCTGCCTTGACAATGGCCATCTGGTGAAGTTTCCAACTTCATAGGGCTCAAGTCTATAGCCACTGTGATTACATGAAGTTTTACTCAACCCAGGAGCCACATAATGGTGCTCTGTGTATCTGGAATGATGTATTAATAGCATCAGCTTCTATTTTTATTACCAGGGCTAGGGCTTTACGATCCTGTTGAATATTGGTTTGCATGAAAATTAAGCTCTTTTCCTTTTGGTGAAGAATAATACCATCTTTCTCATCACTATCAGGAAAATACTTGAGAAGCCAGACTGGATCAATATAACACATTATATTAGTAGCAAACAGTGAAACAAAAAAGCTATTCTTGTATTGCAGACAGCATGTATTTTCTGTGCGGATTACAGGTCACACAGACCTAACATACAACCAAAAGAATATGAATGGTAGGAAAACCTATCCTTAAACAGAAGACAAACCAGCAAAAGCTAAAGGCTAAGCTTATGGCTAAGCCATAATACATTTTCCATTTTATCGATTGCAGTGTAGAAACAAACTGCTTTTGTTTCACCAGTGATTACCCTGATTAAAAAAGATGGATCAATTATCTGAAAATAATACTACTAAAAAGACCCATCCATAACAGTTCCCTACCAGTTAACTAGCAGTAAAAATGCCCCCCACCCCAATGGAGGCCATGGGGAAAATGTGCTACATTAACCTGGAACCACAGTGAAGTTAAGATGACTTTGCAAAGGATCAGTAATCTACATATATGTTGCTTTTCTTGTGAGCAATGGGACTGAAGCTTAACATTAGCCTAGCCTAGCCTAGTCTTCAAAAAGCTGAGCAACTACTGTGTACTTTCTTGGTATATATGCCTCACCATACATTAACTTGTTTGTTTTAGCTTTGACGTTTTCTACAGATTAAAAGGTAAGAATGAAACAAACACAGAGTTCCCTCTGACTTGTAATTAAAATGATGCAATAACACTCTGAATGTGTCTTCTTTCCCTTGTAAAACTGTCAGTATGTCAGACAAATACTGCTCTGTAATTCACACACATGTACTCACCGCGAAGTACAGGACCCATCTGAAACAGTGAAGTGCTCACTGACTGCATCTTTTTGTGACAGGGGTTATCAGAGTACTCAAGTTGAAGAAAACCATAATAATTTCTGTATTTTAAAGTATGACAGAAGTGATCCCAACGTCCTACTCTATTCAATAGCAACAGTGCAGTGATGTTGTGGATTGGGGCCCAAAAAGTAAGAAAATAAAACCAATCTAGCATGGAGTAGATCTGTTGAAAAGGCATTCATGAAATAGAGGTTTGGGGTTGTGGCGTGTTGGGAGAAGGTTAATAAAGATATCTGAAAAGGAAATGTAGCTATTATTTAGGCTTTGCATGGATTGTGAAAATGAAAAATACAAGTATGTGACAGGTATGCAAACAAACCCAGCTGGAGTATGAGAGGAGCAGGCAGAAAGAAAAGCTAAAATTCTGCGCTTCTGTGATGGTTGACAGTCCTGCCTTTCACTGTATAGTCTGGGCAGCAGTGACAGGCATCCAGGCATTGTAGGACTTTTAAAGCCTCTATTTGAAGGTCTAGGTATACACACTTTGTTTGTTTAACAAAAACACAGAGAGGCTAAGTCCAACAAAAAACTCAAGAGCCTTTTCATCCTAAAGCTATCACCTCTGTTAAAAAAAACACAACACAAAAATCACAAACTAACAAAACAATCAGTCCCTTCCCTGCAATCACTGCTCCTCACGCTCTGCCAAGCACTTAAGAAAACGGATGTGCCATGAGAGCACATACGCGACTCTTGGTCATTCCAGAACCTAAGACAAAGTGAATATCAAAGCACAGGACATTTATATATTCCCACACTACAGACAGGAAAGGCCATTCATTTTCCTACTATGATTTCCTGTAAAACACAGGCTACAGAATTACACTGTTACTACTAATCAGCTCAGCAGGTAGCATTTGACTAACATGCTGTACTTCAATTGAAATGTCCATGCTTCACTTAAATGTCCTGTCACTAGTCCCCTTACACAATTTGTTTTCACACAGCGCTGTTCATTTCCTGAAAAAAGGACGAAAAATCCTAAATAACTACAAAGAAAAGCTTAGATCATTGCAGGCACAGTGTAGAAGGCACCGTATTCTCTTAGACTATCTATAATCTGACTTAAACATATTGCACAGAATTTTTAAAGGCGAGCGATCTTTAATTTAGAAACAGTTGAAGATCTAAGGGTGGCATTCAGTCATCTTTAAATGATACACTCACACATTAGTATCTTTTGAAAGAGTTTTAGGAGTCACTACCAAACAGCAGGGCAGTTAAAAGGAGAAGGGACGCTTACAGAAAGACTTTGTACTGGCAGTTCAGGGATGTACTTCTTCCTTTTCCCCGAAGCTGTAATTTAGAGGGTGCAGTAACCAAGCGGAGCCAAGGCTGCCAACACGTCAGAATGAAGTTGCTCAGGTTCCTGCTTCCACTCTCACAGAGACGATTGAAATGGACAACTTGCTGTAAACTGTTTGTAGGCTTGCTAAACACTATCTTTCTGTGAAAACTGGTCCAGCTGACATTCCTCTTTCTGGTGTGAGTGGGTTAAATACAAAGAAGATTTTCACTGTATGATTGAGGAATATTAAGGAGAAGGGTGAAAGGACACAGGAAGCTGGGAACCACCTGGGGTGGGTGAAAAGAGTGCAATATGTAGCTTTGTAATGTCAGCATCACCATGACATCTAAGAACGAAGTCCAAGGCTCAAACTGACAGCAAAGGATGCCCATTCTTTTCAAAACTGTGCTCATTATCTCTGATAAGAAATCCTCCCCCCAGGGTATGGGTAGGGCTCTGGACAGACAACTCAAAGGACTTTCTTCCACATCAGCTCAGTTTCAGCCAGACAACTTCCAAACAAACATGCCTAAGTCTCAGAGAGGTGGGTAGGTGAAAGGGAACACATTTACTGACAACAACCAGTAGCACTGAATGAACCACGAAAAAGATCTCCCCTAAAGGAAAAAGGGAAGGCAACAGTAATCAAGATGTCATAAAAGCTCTGGAGCCATGAATAAACCTCCCTCCCTCTGAGACCACGGAGACCATCCACTGCTAATATCTAAGATATTTGTATGCTAATTACAGGTCAGATATTGTATCTGATTCAAACGTAGCTTCCTTTTATCACCTTCTCACTTCACTGGTATCTTTTCACCTTTCACAGCCTTTCTTAATTTCCTACCATTCAGAAGCCTACTCCTTTAATTTAAAATTTTGGAGGAGTATGATATAGAGAATAAAATTATTGTAGTAACATGCATAGTATGTTGAATTATATTATACACTGAAATACCTATATATTGAAGTATGTTATAAGTTGAAAAGCAAACAATTAAGTAGTAGTGTGAATGCTACATTTATTATAGCTTTATTGCTTTGACACTTTATCAGCTTTGACAAGTTTACAAGAAAAGCATTTTTTTCTTCATAAGGCAATTTTGTCAAGTCAGGATGTGGTTTGAAAATCCAGATATATCCTTTCTGGTCTCTGCATCAGCTTCAGTACTGAAGACTTTAAAACACAGCAAGCACTTTCCTTGTTAACAAATGCGCCAGAGTAGATTTCAGCTCATTCTCCCACAGCTGTATTAGAGCTCTTGGGCTGGCCAGATCACAGTAATTTTTGTTATATCATCCACAAAATTGCAATGTAAATTTAATGAACTATTAAAATCCCACAACCCAATGCTGAATATATAGCAAGATATTGTCCATTTTACTTGATTATACTGGCTCTCTAGCTCAGTGTTTTACATAAAAGGTATGGCATTCATTTCCTACAGGAATGATAAGCTCAGCCACACAGCAGCATCTGAACTTTGCTCAGGTAGAATGCTCTTTACTCTAGCCGGAATTTACTCATTGCTTCAGCCATCTGATTCTTCATGGCAACAAGAGCTCTCAGCCAAAGGCTGCCATCCTGTCTGTGTACCTGAGATGATAACCTTCAATCGGCTTCATTGTCACCTCACTGATTCCACTAATCTTTATATCATATTGTTCCAGTTCCTTCACAAAGCATTCCTTGCTTCTTATGGTCATTTTCTTACATTTTTACCCAAGTGCTTTCTCTATTTGTAACCCTTTTTATTTCAAATAGGAGGTTAATTCTTTCTGGTAATGACAATAAGCATGCAAACAGATTGCATTTGTCTGCTTAAAACAAGTAACATGTATGATGGTAAGATGGAAAAGGGCAAGATAATCTCAAAATCCAGCCACAGATTTTAGCAGCTGGAAACATTTTAGTCTTGGTTTTACTATTGACTTGTGTTTACATCTCTGGTCAAATGACTTGATTTCATTTCAGTGCTTTGGCTTTGCTCTCTCCTGCAGGTAAATGGAACATTTGAAGGTGTATATAACATCATCTGGCATAAATTTTGTGGAACATAAACTTCATAACCATTGACTTTATTCTTTCTTACTTACAGAAATCTAATCTACAAAATCCACATGAACTGCTGGACCCCAAGCAATCTGAGTTTGACTGCTTGCTCTTGTGCTGAATATTCCTGTATGACCTTGATCAAATGGTACTCCCTGTGCCTCAGGTAGAGTAGGGACGGCAATAACTCCCGCTCTGCTACTGCCGGTCAGCTGGAGCACAGCTCTACAATTCATGCTGCGTGTGAGATCAGGGTCACTGGAATTCCTTATTGCCTCAGATTTTCTGGGTGAAGGGCTTGTCCCTACTCCAGACTGTTATCATGCTGTTGTGAGTAGGCAAAAGTGCACTAAAACTCTTAGAGCAATCAGTTCACTGAGGCTTTGGAGGAAAATGTGTGCTGGTTTTGACCCTGACATATTTATTCTGTGCATGAATGAGGATTCCAGGACTATCAATCACATGTCTTCCAAAAAAGCATAAAATCTTCTCGTCTTTTAAAACAGTATGAAAAGACATTCACAAGCATCAGGCTAACCTTTCTGTTCCCACAGCTGAACCACTGTGATTCACAGTGCATATTGCAGTATCACCCCCACGGAAATGTAAAACCAGTCACTGTAAACTATCATATCCCTAAGAAAGCAAGCCGTGGATTTGTATTAGCAGCAATGCAAGAGGCCCTCAAAAGATTATGCTAAAATGGTCTAGAAAATCTCTTTAACGATCTCATATCCACTCGCATCTAGTGCCAAAAGTTGTGTTTGGCACATGCTGTGTTTTTAATCTCTTCGTATACTGCCTCCAGGAGTAAAAAAAGGAAAACCAATCTAACTAAAAACTCCCATCAATGAACAACTCAAGGGAGGGGAAAAAAGTGATCCTATCTTCTTCAAGAGAATCTGTTTGTTGTGAGCTTTGTATTTCACATTTCACTTAACCCTGGCTATCAGTCTTTACTGAAGTAGCCTTCCTTCCCCTCCCTCCAACACATTTCCATGTTGTCACAAAATCAGCAGGACAACACAACCGCAACCCACCACTTCCCTGCCAGCAGGACCCCCACCCCACCATGCTGACGCCTGTTGTCCCACACTCCTCAACTAGAGCCAGCCTGCAGCCTGTGCTGAAGGTTAACCCAGTCCCACAGGGTCAGCAGGTGGGAAGGGCACTGCACTGGGAAGAGGTTCTTCGCTGCGACGACTCTCCCTAAAAGCCTCCATTATTCCCCTAAAGGGATACAGGTCATGATCCAGATCAGGGAGCCTCACCTGGACCATGGCTCCTGCTGCAGCATGCTGGCAGAGAGACAGTCTTGTACACAAAGGTCCCTGGCTACTCAGGACCTGATGGATCAGAGACACTTTAAGTTCTGCCTGCTAGCCCACAAACAGGATATATATACCAGGGGATGTATCAATGAGAGTGTGTGCGCCTTTGCACACCTTCATGGGCCCTGACAACTTCTCCTTCTCTTTGATTTCTTTTACAGTCCTGTGGTAGGCTGACCTTGGCTAGCAGCCAGGCACCCCCCCCAGCCACTCTCTCACCTCCCCTCCTCAACAGGACCGGGGGGAGAAAATAAGATTAAAAAGCTCATGGGTCAAGACAAGGACGGGGAGATCGTTAATTACCAATTACCATCCCAGGCAAAACAGACTGGACTTGGGGAAAATTAATTTAATTTATTGCCAATTAAAAATCAAGTTAGAGAGAAAAAAAAGACAAAACTGAAACCACCTTTCCACCACCCTCTTTTTCCCAGGCTCAACTTCACTCCTTCATTCCTGACTATCTCCCCCCTCCCCTGAGCAGCACATGGGAATGGGGGGCTGTGGTCATTCCATACCAGCTCCTCTCTGCCTCTCCTTCCTTCTCATGTTGTTCCCCTGCTATAGCGTGGGGTCCTCTACATGGGGTACAGTCCTTCAGGAACAAACTGCTCCCGTGTGGGTCCCCCCCAGGCTGTAGTTCCTGCCAAGAGTCTGCTCCTGCGCGGGCTCCTCTCCACAGGCTGCAGCTTCCTTCAGGGCACATCCACCTGCTTTGGCATGGGGCCCTCCACGGGCTGCACTGTGGATATCTACTCCACCATGGTCGTCCATGGGCTGCTGGGTGGATACCTGCCCCAGCATGGGCCCTCCGCAGGCCGCAGCTCCCTCAGGAGACATCCACATCCACCTGCTCCGGCGGGGGCTCTCCAGGGGCACCTCTGCGGGGACGGGGCGGCTGGAGCCCCGCCTCCCGCTCTGCCCTCGGGGCTCGCAGGGCTGTTTCCCTTTTCCCTCACCCCTCACCGCCGGGCAGCGTTTTGCCCTTTCCCCAAGCCCACATGTGGCTGAGGGGCTTGGCTGTGCCCTGCAGTGGGGCCGCTGGAGCCAGGGCAGCCCCGGCCTTTCCTCTCCTCAGAGAGACCCCTGCAGCTCCCCCCCAGCAGCTGGGCACACAAACCCAATACAAGTCCCTACTTCAGCCTAACTAATAACCCTCATTGCTTAAGTCATTATTATTTCTGCTTCTCTAGAAGGCTGAGACAAACATAAGATACGTCTCTCTCGGCCACAAAGCTCCCTTTCCTTTCCCACCACACCTTTGTGCGGTTTTGTTTCAGCTCCTGCTCAGACGCTGGTCCACGACCCTTGAAAAGCCTATCAAGGAGCCTAAACAAACATGTGGTATTTCAAGTCAATGGGGTAGATTTTCTCTCGACAAGGGTCACTATATGAAAAGCTCTGCCAGCAGCCTACAGGTGCTTATACCCAGATGAACAGAGAAAGCCGACTTCATTGCTATGAGAGGTGAGATCCTTCCCTGTGGCTTCCTAAACCAGATGCGTCTTTTCTTTAAAATGAATTTTCTGCCTATTTTTATTTCCATTCTGTCACATTAAATTTAGGTATCAACTTTTAAGAAAAGAATGACAGAGAAAAGATTTTTAAGAGAAAACATTCTGTACAAAATACAGAATAGGAAATTAAAAAAACTCCATTTCCATTAAAGGGTGATGCTATTTTTTTTTACTTCATCTGAGTAAGAGTCTGAGAAAGCTCAGGCGCTTTCCCTGTGTATCTTAACATTTAGCAATGAAGTCTGTATAAAAGAGGCCACAAACAATGCAGAGCTGTAGAGCATCCTCACTTTCCTGCAGCAGCATCGCAGAGGAGATAATGGCGAAAGAGGCGTTTGTGC
Source organism: Fregata magnificens (assembly GCA_013389945.1). Taxonomy (NCBI): domain Eukaryota; kingdom Metazoa; phylum Chordata; class Aves; order Suliformes; family Fregatidae; genus Fregata; species Fregata magnificens. Next base: position 41,931 of record WAAD01029550.1, on the reverse strand, counting down.
CTAACTAGGACGAGACGTTAGCTCTGCTATTTAAAAAGTTTAAACTTGGGTTCATACAGGTCTGAAGATCTCCTGATAGGTCCCAACAGAACAGTAATATTTTCAGCTGGTCTGAACATTAATCTTCATGATGAACAAGGGGATAATAGCCTGTCCTATTATACTCAAGGGACAGATATCAGACCTGAAACTAAAGATGGAAAATTTTTCCCGTGTCTCTCAGGCCCTATTCTGTGAATGTATCCTCTTTTGAGTGATTTCACTGAACACTTGGGCAGTACAGAATTATTATTTTTTTTTCCATGGGAGTGCAGATTTGCAGAAATAAGTCTTGAATTTATACATTTGTTTCTAAGAGGCTGGAGATATTCTTATATTGAAGGAAGTAGGTTAGGATCTTGAATGCCAATTTTCCTTTTCAGAGTAGGTTCAGTATTTACAGCAGGTAAGCTAAACATAGCCTGAATAATGTCAGCTTACACCCATTACAGAATCTATTTTATTTTTCTACACTGTCCTCTAGACCATATAAATTTAGCCATGCACTTAAAAAGAAATGAAGCATGATTTCTTAAACTGGAGGCGCTTGTGAAGCTGTAAACATTTTATGCTCACATCTAATTTGCACAAAATATTGAGCTTTAATTGTTCAGTGCTTAGTTGTTCAGTTGTTTAAAAGGGAAGCTCCATGGGTTCTTTAGGCAAGTTGAAGAGACCATCCCCCAAGTCTCCTCCTTAGCAGTGACAGAGTCAAATTAAAAGGCAGCTGATTAAAAAAAGAACAGCATGAGCATCAGAACTAGCAAAGCCTGGTTGCCAGTGCAGCTCTTCTATGAAGACCCTTCAATCCCTACCTCTGTTAAGCTTGTGCTACTGCCTTTTTTACAGTGGGAATACTGTAGGGGCCTTTCAAGTATTACCAGGCTGCCTCATTTTCACAATATTTGTGAAGAGTTACTGTAAACCCCTCCGCCCCTTCTCGAACACTGCTGGTGTCAGCCAGGAGGTCCAGAGTTAAAGGTCAGGGAAAGTCAAAGGATTGCAGAAGACAGTGAGGTCTCAGGGCTACAGGCTAAACCCTTTCTACGTAGCACCAGCCACACACTTTTACCTTGCAACAGTCTTAATACCTTCCTCTCCCCTCCACCCCCAATACTGCTTTCTAGGTAAGGAAAAGAAAAAAAGAGAAAGACCCACCACAGCTTCAAAAGATTTGACCAATATTACAATTTCACTGTTTCTCTTGACTGTTCAAAGGCCATACAATGTTACAAAACAGGGGAAAATGTCATGGGGGTAAAAAAAACCAAACCCAAAACCGGTAAGGAAGCATTCTTGTATGCACTACTTAGGTTAAATAAGTCTCCTTGAACAGGATTAAAAAAAGAAGCCACAGAAAAAGGTTATTTTGTTGATTTGTTGATTCACCTACTGCTTGAAGGACCAGATCACTGCAGTTTATGAAGTTATGAAACTGTTCTCTCTAAAGTCAGTGTTTCTACACTCACGGATGTAGAAAACTGCTAAAGGTTTTTATGAAACTAATCTCAGCAATAGTCAAAAACCTGTCATTCATTCTTGACAAGCATCTCAATTTAGTAGGAAGAAATCATATCTGAGATGTAAAAAATGCCCTGACTATAATAATCTGCAGTTAAAAATTTGCTGTACCAGCACAATTTTCTTAATATGCTTAATTATAAAGATAAACTTACATCCCATTAACTAAACAGGATTTCATAAAAATACTCATAACTTACAGGAGATTTCATAACGCCACAGTATTCATCTATCAAGCAGAAAAAAAATAAACCGAGTTATTTATGAAAATCTCAGGCAACAAACTGAGCTCTCAGTCCTTGAACTGCAGAGAAATTCCTGGTGTCAAAACCTATGGCTGTTCAAGATTTCCTGCTACAATATCCACCTCCAAGATTCTGTCAACGCAAGTACGACAGTCTTCTGAGAAGAGTGGTATGTCAGTGTAGCCTGACCACTTTCCCAGCATGGAGGCAGTTACATCAGCAATAGATACTATCAGGGAAGCTGTAAAGCAGAAGGGGCTGGAGGGGGGAGGAGAATCACCTCTCCTATCAAAAATAGTTATAAACAGGACAAAATTGGTGGTTACAAAGGGGACAGTAAATCGCCTGTAGTAACCTCACGTTTTCTGTTTCAAATATATTTAGCCTTTGACTAAGTTGAGAGGACAGTAGCTGGCTTCCTTATTAGCTTCCACGGTCTTGTTAATAAACATATCCTTGATCTCTCCCACCCCCTGAACTGCCTAAATAAACAGTATTTTTTCCCCTTGTTCTTCCCATCCCCAAAGCTTGATATGGGGTTTATCTTTTTTAAACAAACAAACAAAAATCAATGCATTCTCCAGAAATCCCCCTCTGCTTCTGCCTTTTTTCTTTAAATTATCTTCATAGACCAAATACAAGCCCCAGTACAGCATACAAGGATTACATAAGAAAATTTCTCAGTATGTGATGCACCGTGTTCTTGCAGACATCCATTTTGCGTGAAATTATTCTAACACGAAGATATTCAGCATGTCCTGATGCTCACAGCTATAGTGGAACAGGTAGACAGTCTGCTTCCTTCGCATGAAATCAGGGTGTTCCTCTTTGAGAGCTGGCAAGTTCTGATACCCTGTATTACAAGAAATGTACTTTGCTATACCTTTACAATGCGAAGCCTTAAAACAATTCATCAGTAGGAAAGATGGTAGATACTGCATTCCTGGAAGGTGGATTTGGACCTTAGAGTCAAAATGGTCAGCGCTCAAGGATATGTCTGTCCACCCTATAGGAAGGATTTACTCCTGTTGAAAGGTATTACGAAATTCTACATTTTAGAAGTGGGAATTAAAAGGAAACACTTCAGATCCATTTGTTTCTTTCTGACAGGAAAGGTTTATGAAGAGGAGTACTATTAATAACTCATGAAAATCTTTTGATACAGCACTTGACAGTATAGAAACCTTTTCATTACATGTATTTAACTTCCCTTAAAATATTTCTCATTTGCATTTTCTATTCTCCTCCTGTGAGGCATTAAGAAGAAAAACTCAACAGTGCCACCAAAACTGAACAGGTTCATTCTCAGCCTTGCCTCCTATATGGAATTTGGAGCTCGAGCCACAAACTTCAGGGTCCTTGTAAAAGCTTCACACTCCAGTTCCATGCCAGCTTTGATATCTTCCAGACTGCCTCTCCCCTTATTTACAGTATTTAGTTACTTCCCTGTTCCCAAATCCTGGTAACGCCCTGTCCTCATTCCTAGGCTTTCCTTTAAAAGCCATTCCCGCTACTGTCCTATGTCCCCAAAAGTTTTCAGAAAAGAAAACAAGCAGTGATCTGGCATGAAATTACCAACTACTAACGTGAGCAGCAAAATTACGATTCAGTCAGGAACTGAAGCTGATATATTTACTTTTACAAAAATGTCACATCATCAGGAATAAACTCAACTGATAGACAAAACCAAAGTGAAGCCAAACAGAGCCTGGTAGTTGCAGTAATTATACCCCTTCTACATTATGTAAAAAGTTATTCTCTTTTAAAGTATTTTCTGATTTTTTAGAGTATTTTCTGTTTTCCTTCAGGGTCTTTTTCTTTGTGTAAAGACAAACCAGAGAGTGCTTAATAAGCTGTTTGAACACTGCATAGCTGAAGGTGGTACATGAACATCACTTCATTGTCTTCTCTTCAGCACTTTATAAACAGAGGACTTCACTAAAATATGTTTAGTTTAGCCTCCCTCAAAAGAAAAGAAAGTGGACTGATTTGACACTTTCTTTAAAAGGGCTAAGAGAAGAATGCTTGCGTTCACTTAAAAAGAAGTAATATCCCAGACTGCTGACAGATTGAACCTTTAAAGTGTGATTTCAAAAATCAAAACATTAGTATAGCATCCCTTTACTGCAAAGGGTTTTTAGGAAGACTTGGTTTCGATTTTTTCACTTTTTCATATTGACACTGATGCTTTTATCAATTTAAACACACTAACATTAAACCACTAAAAGGCATGTAGGTTTCAATAAAATTCATTTTTTATATCTTCAGCCCATATAATCAAATGAGCTGCTTTAACTTTTTTTAAGCAGAAAAGATAATAAAGTTAAATGAAAAGTCTCAGAGCTTAGTTTTAAGACTAAATGGTATTTTAGATGAAACAGTTAAAGAAAGCAGAGTTTGTAACTCTGGGATAAAGGTAATGGCTTAAATCTATCTTTACATTATGAGGATTCTTCTTGGAGCTGCATAATTCATAAACACACTTCCACTTGTCACACGCGTGAGCTGTGATGAGCTGCCTGTGAGTCAGACCAGGGACACTTGAAGAAGATTGGGAATTGGAGGATCATCCCCAACTGTACCACTAGCATGCTGGGAGACTGTGGACAAGTTGCTTCTGTACTTCTGCAAATCGAAGATAATAATGTTCACTTTTAATGCAAGATCTGTTGATCTCTAAATAAGACATATTTTAAGCATGCCTATCATTTTGCCAGTTCAGTTGGTTTCTTGAAATGGTTTGTGTTACAAGAGAGAAAATTAAGAACAGAAAGTAGTACCAGACACAAATCACTGTAAATAAGTTTACTTTAAGGTCTTGTAATGAAGAAAGGAAAGTACTCACATAACCACAGAATGGATAAAATAGTGATTAAAACAGTAAAGCAAAATGTGCATACCTAAGTGTTCAATAGACCATAATCAACGTAAAAGAAACACATGGCAGAAATAAAGACAGAGTTATTAAGACATTAAAAAAGCATCACATAGGGCCAGGAAGGTATACTGCCAGAAAATTTGTGTGTTTATATACATACATGCACGTGCATGTGTGTGCATGCATACTCACAGTCATGCAGAAAGAGAAATATCTAACAGCCTTTAGGTTGGAAAGAAGCTTCAGGAGTTCACAATGAATTCAGAAATGAATGACCCTGAGGATTCAGAAACTATTCTAAAGAGTTTTTATTTGAGACATAAGGAAAAGGCAGTTATGAATTTGGTTAATTATTCTAGAAGACAGAATTACTGCTGTTTATATCGAACAAGGAGTTCAAGAACTAACAATGTGTTTTTTCTCCCAGATTTGTGTCCCAGTCAACCACCAACTCCAACTGCATCTTTCCTTGTGGTAAAGGCATTTCTAAGGCCTCTTCTCAAACTGAATTCCCCAACAACCAGTAAAATCTAAACTAATTTTGCAGACTTCTCTCCAGTGGGGGCATTGAGTGTCTATCTCACCTTCAGGTGACCTCTAAGAAAGCTGTTTGATGTGATTATCTTTCAGTACTCTCTTCAAAAGTTATTTGTTCAAAAGCTATTTGGGTGAGCAGGAAGGAAGAGAAGGAGGTGGGAGGTGCAGAGACATGGAAAGTAAATTACACAAACTTAATTCCTTTGGAACAAAATATTGCCCCCATACATTCATGTGAGCTCAAAAACCTCCTTGACACAGAATTCCACAGAGGTGACTGATAGATCAGAGTAGAAATTTTATCCATTCAGTATAGCAGACAAATGATAACTTATTCTCTAACCAGCAGAAGAACATCTGTTTCAAATACCTCAGCTCTTCACAGTTGAATTTCATCCAGACAAACTATGTCACAGGATTATGGATCCTGTGGTATGCATTGAATGTAATTAATTTCCTAGCTTAACATATTGCTACCCAGAAAGAGCAGCAAACACAGCGTGACTGTGGTATCAATTTTTTTTTAAGATACTAAAGAGATACTTTCCTTGTTTAGTAACATCAACTATAAATCATGGGGAAACAGATTCGTAGTGTCTCTTTGTCATATTCCGCTTTGACAAGTGGTCTGGATAAGCCAGACAGAATGGGTAAAAATCAAAGCTGGAGACATACATATTTTCCCCGGAACCAGGAAGAGATATTCTACCTAGTTAATACTCTTAGTTAAAAGAAAAGCTTTTATGATATTTTTTCCAGAAGGGAAAAAACCCACATTATGACATGCAAGTTTGTACTTCAGGCCAAAAATGCAAATGCAGATGAAGAACCCTTTCTCTACCCACTTCTAGTTTTCAGACCCTGCACCTTCCTCTCTTCTCAGCTGTACTTCTCAGGTGATCACAGAATTCAATGGCAGCTTTCTTCTCTGAAGAAATTTGCATTCTCCTCAAAGATTTGAACAGTCTGTTTTCTTACCACTTAACATTTTTTATGCCAGAATATTGCCCATAAAGACACCTAAATTAAGTGCAAATTTAGGTATTTAAAGAGGCTAGAGTTTCAGAGGAGCCAAGGGGTTGCATCCATAAACTGAGACCAGCATATGTTGCAAGTGCTCAGAATCTCTGTGTTATTGGGGGACCAGGCATCAAGCTAAGCACTGCATTATCAGGACATCCAGAAGAATCACCAAGCCTCCTATTAATGAATTGTACCTAACGCTTCTGAACAAGGGGCAAATTGGAACTCAAACTACTAATTTATACAGTCGTGATACAGTTTTGGATTCCATTTGCTTAAGTTTCACATATTATTTGCCTAAGTTGAATCAACAAAATTCTTGAAACTCCTTATGTCAGAAAACGCAGAAGACCAAAAATAGAAATGTATGATTTAGCTAGTGTGCATGAATCAGCTGATAGCATCTTACTATGTTTTATGGAACAGACACTGCAAGCAAGAAACAGCTAGGATTTAATGAACATGGTACTTAATTTTAGAAAACATATCTGTGTTGTTTCTTGCACCTCTGAAAAACTCAGATTGTGTTTGAAGCACATCTTACATATAACAGCATGAAAATATCACTGAATTGAAATCTTAGGTTTACTGCATTGGCATGAACTCTACACAATTACTGCAATTACACTCTCGCTTGTACTTTGCAAAATATCATCAAGGATTACAATGCAGTGTCCTTTAGCCAACTTAACTGGGCCTTACCTTGGAGAGTGATCAAAGAATTCAAAGTTTTACAAATAGGCTACTTATTGTTGAAACACATCTGTAGCTGTCATGTTCCAATTGCTCTTATTTTACCCACACATTGATTATTCATTATAAAACCTCTTGTGATAGCTTAAAAAAAAAAATCCCTCTATAGCAATAGCTAGGATTTGATGATGAACCAAATCCAAGAAACACTCAAGTTCTCCTTCATTCTAAGGGTAATTCTGTTAAGAGGGAAGCACCTTATTTGCCAAAGTCAAAACAAATCCTATGTGTAGGTGGCTCCTCTGTTCTGACAGCGCTCATTATCATTCGTGTCCTAGATGGCAAGACACCCCTCTGTGCTCTTGTGATGATAAATTATACGGGGAAAAAAATAAACTATCATATAAAGAGCTTCCTGGCTCACAGCCAGACAGATAAGAGAAGTGTATGGAGAAACCCTCCCATCTCTGTTTACACTGACGGGGAAAAAAACCTGATGAACAACAGTATGTATTGAGGGCAGCAAGAGGAGACACAACTGCAGATGGGCATTGTGCGACAGCACTCTGAAATGTCCCGCGGACATATATTTCCTTTAGAAGATCAAGACATTTCAAAATAGTTTAAACTCAAGCAAAAACTCAATTATTTATCAGCCTGGAGTGGGGAGAGAAGAAAGAGGGAGTGGTATCAGCATTTCCATCTCTTGCTGCTTTGTTGGAGTACAGTGATCTCAGGAAGTCAGGCAACTTTCCTATCCTGCTACAATAAAAATGGGAAAAGAGGAGGTTTACACATCTCCTTCCATCTCGTGCTGTTGTTTTCATTTTCTTACCTGAGTCTTGCCCTCGCTGTTGGTAAGTTGATGCAAGCAGCTGTTTCCTCTCAATTCCTTTCACCCGTAGGTACAGAGTGGAGGAGAGAGCTCGGCCCTTATGAATGACTGCTCCATGGGGAGGAAAGGGCAGCAATCCCAAGAGCACATCTGCCATCTACTTATCGTGTTGGAAATTCCCAAAGAATTTTAACTTCACATCTCAGAGAGACAAAACAAGCGGGCCTCCAAAACCAAACTCTGGAAGGGGAGGGGGAAAGTTGCCTCCTTTGCCCTTCGAACGAAATGAGCAGCTGACAACTCCATATGGCTCCTTTTAAGTTTAGTGTACTGCTTGCTCTGCAAAGGTTCCCTTTGATTCCAAGGGAACCTTTTGCAGAAGGAGGTATTGCTCACCATATGTAATATTGGCAGGATAAGATTCCCCCTCCCATCTCATCTTTGGGAGGGAAGAGGAAGGAGATGAACCATCAAGGCTCAGCGTGCCAAGACTTGAAAATATATTTACATGCCGAAGGGGGACTCTTGCTTTGAACACCAGCCACGACAGCTCTTCTGCACTTTTGGTAGTTCATTAACAGAAATCAATACAAGCTGCCTTTTAAGAAAGCCAACTCTTGTTTGTTGACACACTGTGTAATTCCTTTTAGCAGAAGCATCAATGTTTACAAGGTGTGCAGTAAATTATGGCAAAACCGCAGAATGGCAAGGCTACAGAACATATTGTTTCATTTCAGTGCAAACTTAAAACATAAACCTAAATACTTTGAGAGGAAGAGTAATTACTAAGAATCAGAGACAAAAGATGTGTCGCCTTTACCTGGAGGCCCTTCTTGTCTATCTTTTTCTGGAGTATCTGAAGGCACTTGGTGAAATCTGTGAGGTCCTGATCCATGGTCTCAATTAACTCACATCCCTAGTGAAGAAGCAGCACAATGGAGAGAGAAGAAAAAAAAAAAAAAAAAGTCAGTCATCTTTCAATTTTGAGAACTAATGCTGTCTTTGGTGAAATTAACTGCAGTCAACAGCTCTTAAAGTCTCTGCATGGAGATGCAGAATTAAGTAAAAGACTATTACTCTTACAGAGCCCAAAGACCGTAGGTCCCAGCTGAACAAATTATTATGAAACAGCAGTTTGATAGGCACAGGAGTAGATATTCAAAACCCATTGAGTACATTTGTGAGTTTGGATAAGCACGTTCTATGATGCTCTGCTGGATGGACAAGTTCTGGTGCAGTGAGCCCTGAGTGCAGCGAGCTCTGNTCGACAGCAAGTTGAACATGAGCCAACAGTGTGCCCTGGCAGCCAAGAGGGCCAACCATGTCCTGGGGTGCATCAAGCACCGCACTGCTAGCCAGTCGAGGGAGGTGATTGTCCCACTCTACTCTGCACTGGTGCGGCCTCATCTTGAGTACTGTGTGCAGTTTTGGGTGCCACAGCATAAAAAGGATGTGAAGCTACTAGAGAGTGTCCAGAGGAGAGCCACAAAGACGGTGAAGGGTTTAGAGGGGAAGCCGTATGAGAAGAGGCTAAAGTCACTTGGTGTGTTCAGCCTGGAGAAGAGGAGACCGAGGGGAGACCTCATCGCGGTCTACAGCTTCCTCACAAGGGGAAGAGGAGGGGCAGGTGCCGATCTCTTCTCCCTGGCGACCAGTGACAGGACCCGAGGGAATGGCAGGAAGATATGCCAGGGGAGGTTTAGGTTGGATATTAGGAAAAGGTTCTTCACCCAGGGGGTGGTGGAGCACTGGAACAGGCTCCCCAGGGAGGCAGTCATGGCACCGAGCCTGACAATATTCAAGGAGCATTTGGACAACACCCTCAGACACATGGTGTGAATTTTGAGGTTGTCCTATACAGGGTCAGGAGTTGGACTCGATGATGGGTCCCTTCCAACTCAGGAGATTCTATGATTCTATGAGTGATCAGTAACTTCCAGGGTCAGGTTCCAGGAAAATGACTGTCCTCTCTGGTGCTACAGTTACCACATTTCTGCTGCATATATTCAAATATGTATAAACGTAAGCATACAAAAGTGTCCAAGCTTCCCAGAACCAGTGCAGTTGTACCAGTTAATTTGCAGTGATGCAACAATAATTTCCTGTGGGTAATATGGATGAGAGCATGTTAAAGCGGAGAAGAGCAGGAGTTCAGATTTCTTAATTGAGAGCTAAAGCAATTCCTAAGCCTCTGATAAAGAGCTGAGTAAGGAAAAGTGGAGTATATCTACCACATAAAGTCACTATTCAAAGAGGTTTCAAGGATACATAATACCCAATAGAGCATCGTAAATTAAAATAAGACCCATACACACTGGATTTAGAGGTTCCCTCTCCTACCACTTCAAGGTCCCCTTAAAAGCCTCCTAGATTTGTCTTTGTCTGACAGATTTTATGTTTCTGCTATACACAACAACTGATAAGAGAAAAGCATTCACACTACAGAATCTTTGTATATGTGCCTGTGTGTATAAAGTACACTATTTTGTTACACAAGAGAAAAAACCCAAAATGTTAAAGCTGCCTCTACCTTAGCGGTAAAAATAAAAAGTGCAGAAGACAAAATTTCCCAGATCAGTGCATGGATGGAGTTCAGTGGATTGCACGCACCTAAATAATGAGCATCCAATAGGAAGACATACACTATCACTGAAATGCTTCTCCACACAGCCAGAATGCATATAAAACCAAACAAAACCATCGTGCAGTAGGGGATTTGGATGAAGTGGAAGAGATAAGGGAGGAGATAACAGCACGCTTTTTATTATACCTCTTCTCCCTCCTCAAAAACTTCTGAAAGGAAACCTGGTCAAAAGCAGTAGCCTTTCTCATACCTGATATTGCTCTAAATGCCGTTTCAAGTAGTAAGAACAGGCCTGCCGAGGTGAAGCATCATATAGCTGCAACAGTGCATGTAATCAAAGACCTCCCTTGCAGAAGCAATGCTGCTGCCACCACGAAGAGGCTAGGGAAAATGCAGCCGGAGCCTGGACTCAGTGCTAAGTGTCAAACAATATGAAGAGCTGCCATGTCTTCAGCCTTCACCAGGAAAGGCTGAAACATGAATTGGCAGGGGGAGAAGGGACACAAGCCACCTGGAGTCTGTAATGAACATGTGAATTGCGCAACGCCAGCCAGAGACACAAAGGGAGCCCAAGAAAGGTATAGGGATGTTCAGACCCACCCAGAAAGCTCACAATTGGATCTGAAAACTACTGAAGGCAATTTGTTAATCAAAGCCACTCTAAATGAAAAGATGTCTCATTCACTAAGAATGTGGTGCTCTCAGACAGTCTCATTATCGCCACTGATAGTGGCAAGAGAGACCAAGCTGTGAGGACCTGTAAAAAGACAGAACCTCCTCAGTCTTTCACAATCAGCCTTTGAACAGCATGAGAATGTGACAGATGAAGACTAAATCAATGGCAGGGATGGGTACTGCTGAGCATGGGAGAAGAGACAGAACCTGAGTTACCAGCTCTTAAATTAGCAGTAGAGAAGGAAGGTCTGTTATCTTTTGCCAGGGCCATTCCTTGGCTTCCCAGCGCTGGGAGAAGTGGTTTATAGGTACCAATTTATAAATAAAACATTTAACCCCCACTCTCCCCCAGCGCTTTGAAATTCTCCTTCCTGCAGTCACTAACAAGACTGATCTCCTCCTTCGATAGTCAGGTTTTGGCAGCTGCACGTAGGCTGCAATTCTGCTTTCTACACAGGGAAGACCAAATTGTCTGGTTTTTTTTTTTTTTTTAAGTGATGATCTACAACAACTTAAATTATTTTATTATTTATTATTTTATGCTTTGTACTATTAAAAACATTTCACTTGAGGTTAGTTCTTGCCTAGCTTTTCAGGATGTTGTTTAATAAGAAAAATATTTCAGAGCAACTACAAGGTACTACCAAGGCAAGGTAACGTCAGCATGGTGGCTGGAGAGCACCATAGGTCATTTACCGCAGCTCCAGAAGAAAGCTGTGATGCACCACCCATAGACATCCTATGTTGAGCCCTGCTACTGTCTTTTGCACATATTCACAATCAAAGGCCTCAAATACACGTCACAGAAATGCAATCTAAATGTGTAAACGGGATGTCAAATGCACAATTCATTAAAGGCAGGTTACTGTACCCATGATATTGATACCAAGAGGGTACGGTGGCAGCAGTAACTAAAATCGAAACCTGGGTTAACGGTGGTATCCCGAAACTGTTTATTCACTATCTGCACCTTTGACACTTTATACAAGTACTGCTATAGATCATACTGAAAAATGTCGACAGAGCACCACCAGTAAAGCCACCACTTCCTTCAAATTAAGCTGTGATTTCTCATTCTCTTTCCACATCAAGCAGATAACCAGTTCTGGGATTGGCAGAGATTTTAGGTCTGCTCCTTTTGCCACTATGGCAAAGAGTGTGGCCAGACCGTACTGCGGAAGAAGACAGGCAGCAGCACTCGCATCTTCCTGCATCCTCTTTAGAGCCTCACTGGAATTAATGTCTGTGCAGTTCATATTCACTGATGGTAAGAGAGTTTTAGATAAATCTGTTGCTCCTGACATATCAAACCCAATATTTTATACCACAGAACTGGACGACAATTCAAATGCAGTTCTTGTCAACTTTCACTGTATTATTCCCAGATCACAAAAATCTTCAAGACAGAGCTTTCCGATGCAGACAGGGTTTAATGAAAGGACAGTACAACAATTGCAAGATAGGCAATAATGCTTGTAGTTTTATAGATACCTACTCAACTTAATAACATTAACCTTTGGTAAGAAAGTTAAAAAGCCAAACAAATTTAACATTAGGAAAGGCTAGAAAAATCAATACCACACAGCAGGAAAGAAAACAATAGATTGCATCTGATGACGATAGAACTTTGCTGAATGATAGGATGAGGCACACAGAATTAGACTTTGGCTGTTCTGTCTTATTATAGCAGTTATGGGAGGCACATTGCTAAAGAAGGAGGAGTGTGCCAGACACCATAATAGGATTATTGAACCCAATATTTCAGACAGACACTGAAATCAGACAGGCACTGAAATGTCAGTCTGAACATCTCAGCATTTCTCTCGTTTTTAGAAATATTATGCATCACAGCATGTTGTGTGTTTGAAGAAAGCAGTGCGTAGGTGTCCATTCCCCCATGTCCTTATTAATCTCTTATTAAAAGAAAGTCATGTTTGTTCTTTCTCTAATCTTTCTGAGCATGAGAATATAATTAGGACAGAATACATAAAATACCCTAATTTGTACTCTATCTCCAAGACCCTCCTACGGCAAGCCATTGGAGTCTATCTTTTGAAGCCTGTGTCTGGCTGTGCTCATTGAATGCACCAGTGATGTCCAGTTCAGTCTTTTAACAATTCCTGTTGCAGAGGCTCAATTTTGAGGTATCAATCTCAGCACAGATGCACTTATGTATAGCGTTAATGGCAGACACAGTAAAACCATATATCCTCAAGTTAAAAGAGAAGAAGGGACACAGCTTATAGAGCCTCTCAAAACCACAGCACAGACAACATTTAAGGAACCTATATAAATTAAATGGTATTTCTAAACACTCTCCTTCCCGTAGACCTCACCTGCCCTCTCACCTGCCCAAACAGTAATGCACCGAGTCAATCCCAATACCTCACAGACCAACTGAGGAAGGGCTATAGATTCACAGAACTATTTAAGTTGGAAGGGACTTTTCAAAGTCATCTGGTCCAACCTCTCGCTCAGAGTAGGTTAGATTTGCTCAGGTTGCTCAAGGCGCTTTCCAGTCTAGGTTGAGCATCTCCCAGGACCGAGACTCCACAACTTCTCTGGGCAACCTCTTCCAGAGTTTGACCACTCTTGTAGTGAAATTTTCTTTCCCAGTGTCAAACTGGGATCTCCTGTATTGCAAATTGTGGTTATTGCTTCTTTTCCTATCCCTGCTTACCTCAGAAAAGAGTCTGGTTCTGTCTCCTCCCTGCCCTCCCATTAGGACGTTGAAGACAGCAATATGATCTCCCATTCACCTTTTCTTCTGGAGGCTGAATAAACCAGTTTCCCTCAGCCTTTTCTCATGCACCATGTGCTCTAGACTTCCCTAACATACATTTCCCTTACTTGCGCTATACTGGCATGCAATATTTCCACCTCAGAGAGCCTGAAAAGGTCAATTACCAGCAAGGAGGTAGAGGGTTCCTAGTTCTCTCTTCTTTTTAATGTAAATTTCTGGCCCCAGGGAATTTCAGTCATTTCGCCCCTCTGGTACCCTCTTCCACTTTTGCCCACTCGGAGAATAACCCCAAACCTCCACATTCTTCATATACTAGCTGCAGTCACCTGAATGTTTTGAACCCCCAAACATTTTCATACCCAAATGTGCCCCCTGAATGGGACTCAATGCAGTTGATACTGAAAAACAACTGTAGGAAAAAGCATACATGGATCCAAGCAAAGTGCTGCTGTAGACCAGGCTTCGATGAAAAGAAAGGCACCACAGGGCCTGACTGCAGGTCTTGGACCAGGCCTAGCAAAGACAATAAACATGTGGATGCATAATCAAACAAGTTTAACAGATTACAGACATTATGTTCTACCATCTTGTCTATAATAGGAGGGTGGTGTTGTGAGACCAGAGCATTCCATCAGTATCGGAAAGAAAAAAACTAGTTTGGGAAACATTTCTTGCAGAGATGGCAGTCATGCAGACAGTGGTCATCTTTATTGTTGGCCCAGTATTTCACAGTTGATCCAAAACAACTCTCCCAGAATAGAAACCAAGCCTAGCATAAGATAAAGATGGAGCAGGCTAGAATGTCACATGAGGTTTCTGAAAACATTTAAAGAGACAGAATTGGAGAAAGACAGACAGAACAAGAACATCTAGCTTGAGCTACTGATAGGCATAAGAGCTGCATAGATTTCCTACAGGCCGTAAGTTACTGGAGACTGATGTAGTAAGATGGCACCAAAACCACAGAGCTCGTTTATCTCTATGGATTACAAACCAGCAGGAAATTAGTGAATTGAACCCTTTTGCATTTTGGGAGTAGGATGCAAGTATGGAAGGCAAAGCAGTTAAGTTCACTGATTTCTTTTGGGAGTTTCAAATACTGTTGAACAACGAGTATTGAACACCTTCTGTTTTGATCAGCTTAATCGTATGAATTGCCTTTTGGATTTTGTAGTAGAGAACAAAACAAATACGTGTAATTGGTGAAAAAGATTTTGGATATTTAAATACCCAAAAATACATAATTAAGTGAAATGCATTTTCTTTCAGTTTTTCGACTCAAATTTGGCTGGCTGCTTGGCATCAGCGCAAAGCTAATACTGTACAGATTGCTTGGCCCTCAGTTCTGGGGTGGATGATGTTTTGACTCATCCAATTGCACATTAAGTGGTGCTGCCATTCAGATTAACTAAAAGAATTTATTAATCATGTTGAAGCATATGCACTGGAAGCCAAATAACTGAAATCCACACTCAAGTGAAAGCTCCATTACTGAAAAACAAACCAAGAATGTTTGGTTTTGACCATCACTTCTAACCTTATATAACACTGCTTGATTTATTAAACAAGTACTATCTGGCGGCATGAAACAAAACCAGTAAATATATGTAAACGTATGCACACCTCTGCAAACCAAAAGCTACATGAACTTGTCAAATTTGACAAGCATTAAAAAAGAAAAAAAAAAAAGAGCTCTGTAGTTGAAACTTTGACTGCAACAGCTGCAGCTTCTCCTCCCTTCCCCTATTTCTATTTTGATACGGTCTTTTTCAAAGTAAATAAAATGTTTCCTCTTTTTAATGAGGCAGCATGTGGCTTCTGGTGGAGGATAGCTTTTTTTAATACCATACATATGATGTTAAGATAGCAGCAATGAAAGACTTGTTCTGCATTAATTAGGTTGCTCCCTTTCAAAAGAAAAGTTTATTGTTCATGAAATCATGGCAATTACGTAAAATGAACAAAATATGAGTCTGTTTAGTTGGTATTTGACCAATACTAAAGAAAGCCAACATGCCTTCTCTGCTACCCATAACAAACTGAAAAGCGGAAAGCCAAAGGTTTCTAAATCTAAGAAACCAAACCCAAGCAAAAAAACCTCACAAATTTAAACAAACAAACAAACAAAAACCAAACAGCACAGTTAACATTCCATTTGCTAGGTAAGTTCCCAGCATTTATCCGTACTGGAGCAAATTCTTCTGATCTATTAAGTTTGGTGAATGAAAGCAAACACCTTACATACCCACCCACAGGTCAGAAAGTGCCATAAAATATACATCATTGCAACACCTTTACCAGAAGACCACTAACATCTTTAAAAACTTTTAAATAACAAAGCGGAAAGGTAAGAGTGTTGCGTGAGAGAACTGAGGTAGAAAGGTCTGTCAGGTGCTGCAGTCTCATATACACTAGCCATATCTCTCCATACCCATTTCTGGCATTTAAACAGTAGACCTACATTTGTACATCCCTGTGCAACCGAGACAAGTTATTTCTCCAATCTGATGATTAAAACTGAGCACAGCGCAGCAGTGACAGCCACCTGCTATTTTTGGATCTTCTCTGAAATTCCCCATATGTGTCCTTCCTTGTCTGAAAAACAAAGGTTCAGAGAAAGGAGTTTTAATTGATGGTCAGGCTCCCTCTGTAATCAGTACTGTGAAAAGCTTTTGTTTACCAAGCTGATTAGGCCCTTTGGATCCTAACCTGTTGACAGGCCTGATCATGGTACCTTGCTTTTCTTGGAAAGTAACTTGGAAACAGGAATTGCTACTCTATCTGTGTGCATTTAAGTATGAAGATATGAGGTAGCTTGTGTAAGGCAAATGAGAGTGCTGGAATAGCACCAGTCTCTAACAGAAGGGAAGCACATGCCACTGACTGTAGACAGCATGAGCCACTACCCAGTCGTGTCAATGAGAGTCTTTTTTGTTGACTTGGATGCACTTTGAACCAAGACTGAGAACTGTATCATTTCTAAAATGCTGTAACTACACTTAAACACATATTAAAACTAATACTACCTTTGGCACTCGCAACAATGACAATGCAAATAAGAGTCAAGCACTCTCCTGAAATAAAGCAGGAAACAGAAAAGCTGCCCCAACCACAAATCCTATGCCCCACAAAGCTGAAGAAATAGGATATGCAGTATTCCTTGCAATTCAACCATTTGAGGCACCTTTTATGAGGTGGGAGGGAGTGAGAGAGGCTATCTGCATTTCAAATCCCACAACACTTTATGTTACAGTAACCAAACAGGTTTTTGTTTTGGTTTTTGTGTGTGTTTGGGTTTTGGTTTTTGTGTGGCTTTTTTTTTTTTTTTTTAAATTAAAAGGGTTTCAGGTTAACAGCTTTTGCTTTTTATCACGTAGGATGACAGACTCTCTAAAGAACTAAAGTTAATAAGCAGACGCTGTATTTGAATCGACTTCAGTTTCCAGACTGATTGCCAGTTCTCAAGATTCATCTCAAGGTAAGAAAAACAAGGAGAAAACAGCAAGGCTTGTACTGGGGTGTTTTCAAGGATTTGGGCTTGCAAATTTTAGCCATCCTAAACACTATCTTAATATGATCCTTTGCCAGCAACCTAGGGACCCAAGAGCACTGTGACTGTGAAAAATACACAGAAAATAGCAAAAGAGATGTTAACCTGGATGGCATAAAATTCCCTGCAAGGCATTTCTAATCATTAAGCTTATTTAAATATATATGACCAGTACAGCTAGTCTCTCTCTCTCTTGCATTCAGACAGGCTTCTTGCAAGAGAATTCTTGTTCCTTAGCTGGTATCTACCAGTATGTCCTTAGTTTCAGAGATATGTAATTGATCTGAAAAGAATCTGGACTGTGAGAGTGGAGCTGCATCTCAGATATTGATCACTGGACAGAATTAATTGAGACCAGGCCCCAAATGTGTGCTACGCTCACAAAAAAAGGTACTTTCTTACACAACTCTGTCTACATGTACAAGGTGAGTACAAAGGGATTAAAAGATTTTGATTACCTAAAGACAGCAAATTGAAAAGAGAAATATCCTCCTATTGTGGATAAAACTCAAAAATTTGTTCTATCAATACAATTCAGTAGCTCATTTTTCTTTTTGGTATTGGGGTATTAATGAAAATAGCAAGATTAGTCCCAAGACTGCTCCTTCAGGGAAGTCACTGATTACTTCCCACTACTTGTTAGTTGCAAGTCTTATGAACAGCTGGCTACCTTTAATTTGTGTATTAAGTTCTAATTTGGCTAGGTATGTGACTAGATAATACTCCTTTTTTTCCTTGTTATTGTTCTGTCTGACAGTTTCTAAAACCTTTCAGCCTCAGCGTAAGAGCTGTACGTCACAAGGAATAGAAGAAACTTTCTGTAGGGGGAGTTTATTCATTGTCTAGAATACCCCATCATTTCAGGATCATTTAATATAGATCAAAAGGAGAATGCTAGACTATACGTATCCTTAGCCCAATTCCGGTCACCTTCTGTGTTCAGCATTTTAAACAATATGCCTGGCTCCTCTTCTCCTCCTTCACTTTTGCAACCTTCTTTCCAGTCATACTTCTCCTTCTCTATGAAGGGAATGGCTAATTTAAATTTATGGATGTCTCCTTTGCTTTCTCTAGGCAGACCACCTGGGACAGGCAGATTATATAACATTTCCAATTTGTGCTGGTGCCTGAGAAAGGCAGCAGATTTACATCGCTGAAAACTGGGTATCTCCCAGCACTGCTACATCAGGTCTACATCCTGCTTATATATTTATAGGATACCAGAAACAGTAATGCAGAGTGAAGTTAATAATTGTTATTAACCATACATAATCCACGTTAACTACAGGCAGAAAATTAACACATAAAAGAGATGTTGCTTTTGGGAAGTAATTGAAGGAACGTTCCTATCCCATGCTTCAACACATTCTCATGTCTGAAGTACCAATGTTGTAAAGGGTGCCAAAGCCAAAGGGCACATTGCTATTTATTTAGCTATAGTGTTGTGTACTGAACTGAACTGTATGGGTGCAAGAATTATAAAGACTGAATAGATTTTGTAAATGCGTAATCTTCATGTAGGCCAGGGGAAACAGGTTTCCCAAATTCAAAACAAAATTAAATTGTTCTGTATTTCAACAAGCAATATTGGAAAGCTAACAGCAATGAAAATAAATAATAATAACAACAATAATAATAATAATGATAATAACAACAACAACAGCAACAACCACCACCTAGCTTTACAATCCTTTTCCACCAAAGATCACCAAACCATCTGGGAACAATGAACACAAGTAATTGACATGCTGACATTTTGACAGACATAAGGGAAAGCTCAGGAAAATTAAACCGCCGCCCAGCAAAGCAGTTCTGACTCATCACTAGCAAGTGTTCCACTGAGTACAAACACATTTCCAAGTGAAATTCATATTTGCTATATTTCCGCATAGCTGAGGTAGATTCTTGAATAATAAAAGGTCACACATCATATTCACACAGTTGCTGCATTTTTAATTTTGGAGGGCTTCAACTACTCTGAATTGAAATGTGAGGTTGCTGAACATTCAGTCTTTAGGTCTGAGAGTGCTTGTTTACTTGGTAAGCTGGAAACCAGTTTTATCTTCCAGGTATACTTCAAGGCCTACTTTTTCAATAGGCTGAGGTTGCAGCTTTAGAAACAGAGAACACCTTGCAATTGGGCTGTACATCCTTCTCCCCATCTCTCTTTTCCACGTGATATATAAAAAACTACTCAGGGGACTGTTCAATTAGGTATCAGAATATCCAGCTGACTGTGCTGAAAATATTTCCATGGCACATGTGAAATGCTTCAAGCTTTGAACAGGTGACAAACATTACATCAAACAAAATAAATAATGTGTAGCCAACTAACAGCAATGAGTCTGCACGCAATATAGAGTTTTGCAATAAGAGATTTTGCATTGGTATACCCTAGGTCTCTCCTAGTAGGATATTCCTTTGCTTTATATAGTGACAGTGATTTCTGAAGTCTACCAGTGTTGCTTCTAGCTCTCCTTACAGATAGCTATGGTCCCTGGCAAAGGCAAGCTAACACAACATAATAGATACAGACATTACAAAAGGCACTATACAGTCATCTTCTTGTTCTAACAGGGTCTGTTCAGAACCCACTCCGCTAACCATCCTGCGAGCTGTGATCAGTCACAGTCCACTGGATAAGTTACATTTTAAGGGATATATGTCCATCTCCAGAAAGCAGGGATCCCAATCTGATCTCTATTATTGCTGTAGGTGTATGCCTTAAGTGAATTACCCTGAACAGACATCTATGTGAAAGATCAGATCCCATGATCTTCCCCAACATGACTGAGAGCAGAATTTGGCCTCATGCATCTGTTGTTGACAAAGGGCAATGGAACATTTATAATTCAAAATGCAAGCCACAGCCATTTGTGCAAAGAGCTGTAACTAGTTTGCAGGAACTGGATGCAGCAAAAAAGCAGAGTTACATATTGCACTAACATACAAATGCAAGTGTCAAAAGGAGCTGGATGCACACACGAGGGCAGACTGGCCTAACAGACTACCTGGAACACGCAAGGATGCAAGACAAGCCATTTCCTTGACTGCTGCCTAGACAAAGCATAAGGCTCAGGAACATCCTGCTGTGCTTTGAGCTTCCCATCAGTTATACAGGCTAACATGATTGCTGTGTGAACCTGACCTAACATTCATTGATACCAATACTCAGGACAGTAAGACACAATATAAAATTTCCATAACGCCCTGTTCTAACACATAATCACATCTGGGAGCTTCTCCTTTTCTGCTTTCCTTCGTTCTACCCATCCTCTATTTTAAACAACTGCTGTTAGAAAGAAAAGAAAAAAAAAAGATATCAAGACCTGCTTGTGCATTTTGATCAGAGATCTAAAAAAAGCTTACAGCTTCAAAAAGCTGTGAGAAGAGACATCAGAAGCTCACAGGGCTATATGTGCATGTTTTGAAGGGGCAATTTTAAATTTTTTTTAGCTCATGCAAGTCTTCCATGCATATTGATTATTTTGACTGAACCTTGCCTGAGCTGTAAGTCTGAAGCAGATCCACGTGGAGACAGCAAGATATGCAGATACATACTCCCCCAAATTCTGAAGTTTTCAGAATATTTGGCTCTTTTCCAGCTAGGGTTTGCAGACAATGGTTATGTCTCTACTGTAGTCAATGCTGTGATTGCATACTGGAGTGGACCTAAACAAGCTTTAGTGGGCAACAAAGCTCAGCCTAGGCTCTACTGAAAGCCTCTGTCTTCTCTGGTGGGTTTTACAGTCTAAACAGATCTAAATATTGCCACTGCTCCTGGGAGGCCAACTAGCTAGTTCAGAGCTAGGTAGGTTTTCCCAACAACCTAGTTCACAGCCAGGCAGGTTATGTCTGTACTGAGCAGGCACAGAACAGCCCTATGAGCAAATCAATGCCAGACCTTACTCTACCACTCAAAAGCCTCTCCCCGCAAAGCAGTTTCAAGCAACGATGAACATGACTGTCCTTTTACCCATTCTGGCAACGATTTGCCAGACATTTCTGAAGGTATGAGGACAGTTGCAAAGAAAACACTTTCTAAACGTTTTCCAGGGCTGAATTTGCTGTGAGAAGGCAATTAATATACTAATTGGATGACAAAACATGGAGATTAAACTAACCTTTTCAGTTATCCCGTCCATCTTTCCAAAGAGAAAGTTTTTCTCCAGTACACTCTCAAGTGTTGTGTTCAGCTTAATTAAAAGATTTTTCAAGCCTCAGAGGTTTTGCTTCTTTCCAGCAGAAAACTGTACCACACCACAACTGATCCTGCTAGACGTTTCTCCTGATATTTACCAAAGTCTTTTATTCAGCCGTTACGTAAGTATATCTATCTCCCCAGTCCATGCGATGCCCAGTTACACTCTATCTCTTTCCTAATCTTTCTTCAAACTCATGTTTCAAAATCCCTGGCATCCAGACAGAGAAAAAATAAAGGTAAAGCCAATACACAAGCAATACCTGTGGTATATACAAAGCAGCCTTTCTGTACTGACAGAAGGCAGTAGAGCCACTCTCCTTTTGGCAGGAACTCATTGTGCTTTTCCTTACATAACAGGATGGCAGTCTTGTGCCTGAATTGGACCACAAAAATTATTTGTGTTGAGAGGCTTTGCTTTTCAAGCTGCAGATCATATTCTAAATGTCAACAGATTCCAGTACATTCAGACACTTAACAGCTTTCCCTTAAACAAGCAAAAACTCCCTCTACACCTTTCATTCCATGTCTGCCTAATTACTAGTTGTCCACCCATGGCATCTCTGAAGACAATGCCCTACTTTTACTATTCATTGCAAATTAATCATCTCTTTGCCAGTCTTCAGTTTTATAATCCACATCCAAAAGAATCAGAAGGAAGTTGTCTTGCGATCAAGGCACTGCGACAACATTCATCAACTAAGCATTCAGCCACTGATGCTGCCATGGGAATCTTGCATGATCTGGGCAAGCCATCAGTGCAGAGCCCCACAGCCATGTTCGGGCACTAAATGGCTCCTAGCTTCTGTGGGTGTTAGGCTTTGATTTTTGCCTCTCTCCATCTGAGTCCTGCAAATGTGCAATGAATTAATACTTCTAGCATGCACTGTGAAAATAAGTCAATAAGCATTCAAGGGGTAGTCTATGTGGCAACAAGAACCATCATGATACAGATATGTAAGGTAGCTATAATGCTAATCAGATAAACTGCTGAAGGCAAGCGCCTACTTCTCCTCCGCAATTTTTGAAGACATAGCCATGCATGAACATCTGTGCTTTTCCTGCATTAAAATTCTTTAAATACGTAATTTCTTCACCTTGACTTTTACAGAAAAAAAGAAGTTGGCATAAAAAGGTAGCAATCGTCATTCTATTCTGGATCCCCATTTTAGCCATCACAGAAACTTTTGCTTCCTTTAGAAATTCAAAAACTAAGCACTCTAGAATTACATGCTGCATCAAGTAAAAATAAAAATACCACAACAGAGGAAGTATGCGACTCACTTATTTTTTCATTTAAATGAGTCACATTGGAGACCCACAGTGGAAATGGTTTTGCAAAGGATTTAAAGCAAAAGCAGTTTTTCTGATCAAATTCTTCACTATGAAGGTGGTGAGGCACTGGAACAGGTTGCCCAGAAAACGCTGTGGATGTCCCATCCCTGGAAGTGTTCAAGGCCAGGTTGGATGGGACTTTGAGCAACCTGGTCTAGTGGAAGGAGTCCCTGCCCATGGCAGGGGGGTTGGAACTAGATGATCTTTAAGGTCCCTTCCAATCCCAACCATTCTATGATTCTACGTTTATATTATTACTAAGTGAAAGAAGATAGTTAGTTAATACTTTCTTCATGTAAACTTGAAGAACCACTGTTATACTTCTAGATACTTTATGTGAAGTCAGTACTTTTATTCCCTAGATACTTTAACTCTTTCCAACTTTTTTGTGCACGTAATGCAAACCAAATTCAAAACTGCAGCTTTCAATCAGATAATTTGTTTGAATGTGACACTAAAATTGGTACCTGAATACAGTCTAGTGGAATGTAAAATATATTGTTTTTAATGGATTCACTGGAAAAAAAACCTAAAACCACCATGATCAATTCATTCAAATTATTATTAAGCAAGTAAAGGATCTGGCTAGATTGTTAGAATGGAAGTAGAAGAGAACTACCACAGACTTGGGTAAGAACATACCATTAAGGAAAAACTTGGTGTTCGGTAAGTTTTGCGAAAGACCATCACACATCATTTCTGACAGCAGGAGCATTTTTCCTTCATACCTACCAAGCTGAGCCAAAATTTTGCTAATATTAAACTTCACACAGTGCTATAGCACCAGACATTTTAATTAACTACTTATTTGTTCCAAATAATTTGGCAGAGAGTGAACAGAGCTCATTCTAAAAGGAGCTAAGATCATCCTGTGCAAGAAGAAATAAGAGTCCCTTATTCAAGAAGAATTACTAGGTCACTGTAAATAACATCTGCACACTTACTGTAAATCATTTTGGTGACAGAAGGTACTGCCATGCAGTCTGATCAACATTACCAATGAAGCACAGCCAATTATTTTGATATGTTTGTATGACAGATTGCTGTTATTATTCAACATTAGGATATTTGATGTAGTTGCATAGGGCTGCCACCCCCCAAACTTCTTGTTTTGCACTCTCAAAAAAGCATCTCTGCAAAAATTAAATTGAGGTGAGACACAGGGATGAGGGTTTTCTTTCACTTGCATCATGTAAAGTTCAACTTCAAGCCACATCTTCTCTTAACTTCTGGCAATCTGTAACTTGTCTTGAAATCTATACAAATTATCTTGTGCCACACCTTCAGCACCTTCTATCACCACCAGTGTCTGCAACCGGAACTCAAGCAACATCTATACTTTGCATGACGCAACACTGAACCAAGCTTCCTCCTGCTGAGCTGGAATAACTAAGAGCAAGACCTCCCTTTGCTTCAGGAAAATACGCCATTTTCTCCAAGTTTTTTGAGCTGACAAAGCACAGTTGCTTTATCTACAGATCTTCGCAAAGGGGCCACAGTAATTCTGGTCACGTTCTGTCGCTGCTGTCAGGCCAACACTGGTGTAAGGTGCAGAGCTTCTAGTCTGGGGGACAGGAGGCTTCCACAATCCTTGAAATACCCTCTTAGACTTGTGGGCCAAACAACTATACTTCAAGGGATTCAGCTGTTTCTTTCTGAAGACATGGAAGATTAGAAAGGAAGTATATAAATAAAGAATTTGGGCAGCAATAAGCAGACAATAGAAACATACACCAGAAGACATTGCTGCGCAGACTGTCCTAGGGCTGGCAACGCAGAGAATATACCTGTGAAAGTGTGAAGGCAGTAAGAGAGGCCCAAACACTACGAATTTGCTACTGAGATTTGTGTCATTCCATGTTCATCTTCCACTTCATTTTTCATCGTATCTCATATGCTTTGAGTAAATAATGAATTATTGCCCTCAGATAATTATTTTTACGTACCACACTCATCTCAATGGGAGTCCTGCAAGCACTGCCAACCACTGCCAATCACTCTGTTGTGAACAGCCCATCTCTGAGAAGGCTGATGTGCCGCCTGCTTCTCTTATCCAATTTTCTTTTCTTTAGAAGCAGTGCACCTAATAGCTATTTAATACTGAACCCCCCCTATCATCTTGAAAATCTCCAGTGACTCGAACAGAAGTTAATGATCTGAGAGGATATTCCTGCTGCACCACCCAGCTCTCACTTTTTCCTCTTCCATTCCAAATATTCAATTATTTGACTTCCTATGTTTCAACTCACTAACCACTTTCCTAGATTTCTAGCTCAGAAGCAGAAATAAAGACAATATAAAACGCAAACTGTGAGGAAAGTAGCAATGCATTGCTCCCAACGGTGGCCTTTCCCTATTCACTAGTGACCCATTCCTGTTCTTCACAACTTAGTTTCTCAGCCCTCCAGCCAAGCCGTGGCAAAGGCCAGCCCCTTTGTAGGACAACCACATCCCAAAGCAACAAAACATCACTGCAATGAAAGCCATACTCTGACCCGGCTTGCGGATGAACGTGGTCCCCCCAGCTACCTTTCCGAGTTCCCCACATTGGCCCCTCCTGGCCTGAGAAGCTGCCAGGGTAACTGGGGTTCCCATCGCCAGCTTGCTCTGTCACCAACAGCAGGAGAGCCACTCATCCTCCCGGTCAGCTCTGAAACGAGCCCACATTTTTAACACTTGGAAAAGATCCCCAACCTCCAGCTTGACATTATCAGGAGAAACAACTGGATGGAGTAGACTGAGCCAGATGCTGATTAGTACAGTACTGAACCTGTACATCACAGTACAAGGAGGGGGAAATGGAAGAACACATACAGACACATATACCCTACCTAACCCCTGAAGATCTCCTTTACTCAGTTTTTCCTAGTGACTGTGAAAGGAGATGAATGTGTGAATCAACTTTCAAGAAGTACTGAATGATGCAAGTCCGTAACCTGGAGAAACAATACAGGGAAGGCAAGAGTCCTTGGCCAGTTTTTGAAAACCTCTGACAAGGCATCTTGTGTTGGAGGGAAAACAGAGTCTTCACCTAAATGGGGAGCACAGCCCCAGTCTGGAATTGCTCTTTTCAAAACAGAGTGGGGGGCAGGGGGAGAGGCAGGGAAGAAAACGACCTAAATATATGGGGCTCTCAGGTAATGTGACACTACAAATGATAATAAAAACATCATACATTTGACTTCTAGATTAAGTGCGGGGATGTGCAATGGAATCAATAAAGCAAAAGGGACAAGGAAAACAAAGTATTCAGAAATACATGAACATGGATCAATGAGTTAATAAATTGGCCAAGCAACGTTGGACAAAGGTTTCTTGCAAGACATCCCTGATAAACTGAAATTGCTAGTGATAATCTGTATTATCCCATTTCCTGTAACTGTGCCCTATCCCTAAACTAACATCATCCCTTCCTATGTTATTGATTTGTCTTGGGCCATCCTTCTTCTGTACAGAGACGCAAAATAGCACTGACAGGATTAAATCAAGCACCTGCTTCTAAGTAAGCTATTAGTAAAACATTAGGGAGGCAGGGGGGCGGGGAGAATAAACACGGTCTATTTGATTGTACCACAACAGTAGCTTTTCTTGCTCAGTAGTACAGTTACAGAAATGGCTTTTTCAGCTGAAAAATGAATCACAGCAGACTTTACTACTTCCCATGCTACAGAATTATAAAGACAACTAGTGGAATAATTACATTATGCTATAATTACACATAGTAACCAAATGTCAAGGTGGCAATGCTCTGGAAGTACTTTGAATTCTAAACATTCTGTGTATTTCTCAGGCAGTTGTTAAGGGCTTTCATGTATTGATGATTCCCAGCCTACGACCTATAAGCACACGACAAGTGAAACCCAAGTGCACAAGCAGTGCTCCCTCCATACCAGCTCTGTGCACAACTGTTGCAGGTATCTTTGCGTTATGTTCTCACGCTCAGGAGCGCTGCAGGTCATGCTGCTGTCACACTCAGGTCAATCAGCATAAAGACATACCAGGGGACACCCAATCAAGTTGGCCTCAAAGTTGGAAACAAAGCCCGTGCTGGCAGGGGAGACTGGGAAGAAGACGAGAAAGTAGAAAACACATGAAACATTACTAGTGACTTTGAGGGAATTTAGCCAGAAGCACTAAGCTTGACAGCCTGCAGTACAACCAGAAACCAGAGACGTCAGACAGACAAGTGGTTCTGGAACCAGCATGGCAAGGAAACATTATATTTGATTGGGCAGAAATAAAAAAAAGAAAAAAAAAATCAAGATTTCTTTCATTGTCTCTCTTATCCTCCCTATGACTTTACAACCATGTCCTGTCTTAGTTGCGGAAAATGCATTCCCTCTTTTTGCACTGTATTTCTACAATACCTGGCAAAAGGGTAACATTAATAATAAATAGCAATAAAATATCAGTCACAACTACAGGCTTGTAACCCACTCCATAACCACAAACTGGATATTTGATGTGGAAGCTACTTGATATAGGACACAAGAGAGAGCAGATAAAAATCTGCATCTGTCTACAGCAAAGATGCATCTCTACTTCACTTAATTTCAAGTACAATCCTTTCAGGATACTCATACAGACTAATTGGATTAACATATCTGTAGACTGTCCTGTATGATGGATTGTCTGAATTTCTTACCTAAAATTTGCATGCAACATGGTGGCTGGTTTGTCTGGAGGTCAAACAGGAGATTTGATCTGAAAATTTTGTTTGCACTTTTTGTACTTCAAAGGCAGAAAGGTTTGAAGTTCCACTGAAAAGCACATATTCACTCTAGTAGTCTCTCACCTGGATTAGAAAATTTAGTTAAGTGAAAAGTGAAATTCAGCTCTGCAAGTATGAAGATTCTTATTTTCCATGAAAAATCCAGTGTTATGCCTTACAATGCATATATCAGCAGTTAAAAAAATGCAGGTCAATTAATTTTAAAAAAAATGCATACACTTTAACATTGTTAGTTTATTGAATATTTAAAAAACAATGCCTAAGATCTGAATCTATGAATCAGATATATGTTGATGTAAAAATTTAGGACATATGCTTTTGCTCTATTAATTCTAGCTTTTGCTGTGTTCTTTAGAAATCACCAAGAGGTCTATCAGATTTGGGGGAAAAAATCCTGGAACACTATTTGTGCCAATAATCACCTTAAGTTTCTAATACTGAAAAAGGAATGTTGGTATCAACATTCAAATTAGGCCCATTCTTATCCTACATTATTTAGCAAGATTTAATCTATCAATTGTCAAATTAACCAATATAGTCATTAAAATGAAATACATGCTCTCTCTACAACAAATGAAAATCACATCAGGTCATATTAAACTGGCTATTAAAAACATGCAGAAGAAAAATAACCTAATGATTGTAAAATCCAGTTTTGCTTCTAGACTATCTATTATTGCAGATTAAACAGGTTTAAAAAGCAAAGAAACAGAACAATCACCTACACTGTTTATTTTTAATTATTAGAATTACAACTCGAAAACTACATGCCTGGATTCTGTTCTTTAGAGTCAGGATGGTTTCACCAAGCATCCTGGTGATTTTCAGAGAAGCATCTAAACTGATGATCCAAAAAAGAGAACAAAAAATTATCTTCTAAAAGAAAGGCTCTTTCTCAGTAGGTTGTCACGATCAG
This sequence comes from Fregata magnificens, assembly GCA_013389945.1. NCBI lineage: Eukaryota > Metazoa > Chordata > Aves > Suliformes > Fregatidae > Fregata > Fregata magnificens. The sequence goes on along the minus strand of WAAD01029550.1, from coordinate 13,424 downwards.
CTCAACCCAGAAAACAGTTTTGTTGTTATTGTTAAATATGACACACCTACCCTCCCAGACATCTCTGTCTAAACATGCTTTTAGTCAGATTATTAATTTTATACAACTTTTTATTTTTCTAGAAAATGGTGAGTGATGCCTCTCATTCACATGATCAGTTTTTGGTGTTTTTCCCTTTTTTAAAATCAAGCCACTTTCAGATGGAAATTGGAATCAAATTAAAATGCACACAACCACCATTTCATATTTTTAAAAGCACTGAAAGATTTTCCTTAAAATCTAGGACAGGTAGGATTGCTCTGTCTCATCAAATTCAATCCAGTGCTGCCACAGGAAACATGTCGTGAAATATTTCTCATAAACTTCCTAGTATCCATTTTAAAAACACTCAGGCTTCTTCCCCAACTACAATCTCCTGGAAGGCTCATTCCTCCAATGGATAACAGCACACTTCTAATTTGCAGCTTGATTTTATTTGAACGGATCTTAAATCAATATTATTTTTTATCTTCTCCAACCCTAGTGTTTAGCCCCTCTATATATTTATGTTACTTTAATTTCATCAGGCTAAACAAGACAAGCTCTTTTAGCCTTTTCTCATAAAAAGGCTGTTGACCCCCCTGTTCATTTTAGCAGACATTTTTTGAGCCTGCTTCAGGCTCAGGTTCATGGTTTTTGGAGATGGGTTATCGGAGTTGCACATGGTATTCCAGGGGCGGCATCAAAACCTTCTACAGTGGCACTAAAAGAGATCCTACTGCCGGCTGCGAATCCTTCCTTCATCACGGGATCATCGTTGCTCCTGCTGCTGCCGGATTGCGAAGGGAGTACACACATTTCCAGTGTCATTAAGACTATATCTTCTGCACATGCAATTGTGAGCCTGAGCTGTGATATTTGGAAATTGAGTCTCCTGACCCTGCTTTCATGTCCAAGCTAGGATGCTAGCAGGAGAGTTAGCAGGCTTGTCGTCCAGTGTGCAGCTGTCACCTTCTGATAACAACACTGATTTTCACATCCATGTGCTCCTTCCCATTAACCAGCATGCTTTTCCCCAGCTGCTACTCTGTCTTCTTTCCCAAAAACTTAAGACAGGTATCATTTTGCCAAGGAGTGTAATAAGATGCTGATGTTCAATAACCATGCTGTCCACATGGCCTCCAAATCTACCAGAAGATGTTTTACTGTCTACCAGAACAACACTTAAAATACCACGACTTCTCATTTGTTCACAGACTGTATGCTGAAAAATTATCTGCCATCCACCAATCAGGTATACCTGGGTTTTACCATTTAAATAGCATTTTTTCCTCTCATGCCCAAAACCATGACCCCAAATCAGCTGGTTTTGCTTGTAGTTCATCATAAACATACATAATTATTTCACATTAACCTCTATTTTTGTTCCTACTATTCCTGATCAGTGCATGCCTTGTAACATTTCTATTCAATCCTTGCCTGCCACTTCGCCATACTTCCGGTAAAGCTGTAAAAATCTATTTGCATACCAATAACATTGTTTTAGTTCTTCTGTTTTGCTGCCAAGGTTCTTGTACATTAGTCAACAAAGCATTTCAGTTACTCCTTGCTGACCTTAACCAATTTTCTAGCTGGGTTACGTATGTTGTCCAACTACCGCTCCAATTCACATTAAATCGTAACACCCTCCGTTCCACGCTCTAACCCCCAGTTGTGTCTTTATCCTCTACTAAATAAAGCAATCTTATATGCTACAGAGACATAAATAAACTTATCTATCCACATTTTGCATTTAAAAGTGCACTGATTTACTGGACACACATGGTTGAACTCAGTAGCTAGAGATAATATTGATCGTTTCTCATCATCAAGCCCTTCTGCACTTTATGACTAGTATTTCTCATCATCTCATACCTCATTTTTATTCATACATGGGAAGAGAAAATAAACCATTCTACTTTTTTCAAACCTAAGCATTGAACTGAAGTCAAATGACTACAATAAAATAATGATAATAATAAAAAATCTCTGACTCTATGGTAGATCCCTATCAAAAGCTTCTTTAGCTTACTCTAGCTCCAAGTGATCAGCTCGTCACGTGGCCAGTTCTGTCTGTTCCCCTTAAACTTTCAGCAGTTCATATTTAAAAAAAATCTTCTTTATTTACTTCGAATTACTTTAAACTAAACTGAGGAATTTATTAACAGTGTCACGTTTTTCATTTTAATTAGGCCTACTTTTCAAGACAAACATATGAATTTAGTGAAACACAAACCCTGTGTTTTTATCTTTCAAATCAGTGTTGTTTGTTTGTTTTAAATTTGTGATAGTAATACAAAACATAGTTGCTAAATACTTATTAACCACTGAAAGGTACGTAAAGGACACTATACGTTTCTCAAGCGGATAGTCACAGAAATGCCTGACAAGCAGACTTCAAAAACTGTATTATCTCCCAACACAGCAACTGGAAGAGACCTCCTGTCTCGTCACGCTTGCTGCCTGCAGTCCTAGGTAACTACATCCTAAACACACTTCCACTGAATCATCAAAGACCAAAGATGGGCTCCCTGCACTCAGGCACGTAATTTGGGGTTGAAATGACTGTGATTGCATAGCCTCATCAATATCACTTTCAAGGGCAGGTGGCCATTTAGAAAGCATGTCTGTGTACTGTACAACTCATTATTACACAAGTACATTTAATTAATGCATTTTTGAAGATGCATTTTCAAAGCCTGGCTCTCCCATCATGTTTTCATTCAGATTTTTGGGTCCAACTGTGATGCTCTTACTTTGTTCATAACTCAGACAAAACTCCCAGCAAGAAAAGCTTAGGTGCAGTCATTTTAAACTGGTGAATCATTGGAAGTATGGGGGGGAAAAAAAAGATAGGAGAGCGGGATGGCTTGTGGTGGGAAGAAATAAACGATCTATTGACAGATAACAGGATAGGAAGATGTTGTCCCTTATATTGCCTTCTGTGCAACTTCTTTGAAAGTGAATTTAACTAAAGGAGAGACAGTGTAAATACAAGTAAGATGATTTAGCGACAGTTCATCTTTACAAAATTTTCTGGTATTTATCAAACCATATCAGATTTACCCTAACCCTTCAAAGCATCTTGAGTTTGCCACAAAAAGTACATCACATAGGTGACAAATAGTGCTCCCTAAGGAACCTTAAACTTTTTATACTATTTCCTTCTTGAATCTAACCACTCATTGTACATTGGTGCCCCTCTCCTGCTCCACTACTCTCTGCCACAGGGAACTCTGAGCATCTATAAGCTGTCAACACATACCTACATTTTTCACACTATATAGAACCAAGTTCAAGAAGAACTTGACAAAAAATGGCAAATGCAATTATTCTCTTTCTGATATCACTTTATTTCTCTACCTTTGCATCTACTTGCACTTCAGGTCTGCGAGGCATTTAGGCATAGCATTGACACAAAAAACATTACACGGGGCTGTCCTGTACTCTGTACAGGAGGGCACAATCACAGGAGAATCACTGACTTTCACCCTAAATGCCATGTAATCTCCATTTCCTCTAATAAGATGTCCCTGTTCAAAATCCTGAAAGCCTCACCATTTGTCATAGTCTTAAATAAGCTGAAAAGTTTGCAAAGCCATTGGTTACTTCTCTTTATTAACTCTAAGAGATGAACTGAGCTATTATCACGGCTTTTGGGTTTCTCTCTGTAGATGGTTGCCTCGGGGAGGACCCATCCTGAACATCCTGTCGCAATCAGCAGAACTCCCATCAATGTGGATGGGAACAGCACTTCACACCAGGACACTGGCCGGCCGTGCATCCTGCAGACCTGCTGCACGGCATTATGCTTTCTTTGGAAGGCTGGTGCCAAGGACTGCAATCAATGCTTTATCACAGACTCCAGTCAATTGGAACAAACCAGTTATTTTTGATGAAAAAGTGTTCAAAAAGACTTTCCAGTGAAGCAAGAAGCTTGTTTTACATTTAAGGCACAGATATGACTCGTACTTCATTTAAGGCACTGAATCTCTGAAGGTTCACAGCTAGTAGGGTGCTCTTCTACAGAAGCAGAAAGACACTGAGTCTGGCCACAGACAGCTATTTGCATTGCTGAGGGCACATTCATTCAGACCACAGGAAAATCCATAGAACTGGTAAAATTGGAGGGGAGGGCTGTCTCTCTTGGCTAGACTGTGTCTAACTCCTCATGGACCATGGGAACAGCTCTGTGGCAGCTGCTCGCTACCCATCAGCCCAGGGCTGCAAACCACAACCAGGGCAGTACACTGAGGATGGCACAAGGACTGAAGCATGTAGAGCAGTTTAAACTCAGTAATTAAAGGCAGGATGCATGCTTGAATCCATAACTGCCTGGGGTGAGGAAGAGTTGGCTTGTCCAAACACTCAACAAATTACAAAAAACATTTGAAAACTTCTCCACTCCCCTCCTCAAGGTCAAGCCAAACATAGTTTAACTACAACCGCTGGAGCATATGAGAGTTGATTCCTTTGTTGTTGCCAAAAAAAATTCCTTGCAAAAAATCCCCTGCCCCTCAGACCAAACTACATTTGCTCAAGGTCTGGTCGGTGCAGAGCTCTTTTGGAACAGTAACGGAGCTTTAACATGGAAAAACACTTCAAGGAGTTTCAGACTTCCTCCGCCCTCCCTCCCGTTTTATCCCATCCATGGGAGAATAAAGTGGGAGTTGAACTGTGATATTCCTCGCTTCCTCCCAGCACATGCCCCGCTTCCAGTCTGGGATGAGCTCAAGATATTGAGAACACAACCTTATCAAAGAAAAGATTTTTTCGAATCACTCTAGAGACCTTCCCCCGCATTCAGCTGTGTACGCAACTGTCAATGCCAGACCAGAAATGCACCTCTGCAGGTATGTTAGGTATTGATGAGTACATTTATTTGCTCCAAAAACCTGCGATAAATACAGGATACAGAGCACATTCTGATGCCTGAACGTGCTCCACTACTGTCCCTGTTAAAATTTCCACTAGGAAATTTATCTTAAAGTCCCAAGAAATACACCCATGTTTGTTTTGAAGACAGAATGGATACAGGCCCCTCCTGTGAGCACTATTATCCCATCAAATTGTCTAGGCAAAGGCTGACATTTTACATCTCAGAAGTATTTTTGAGGCAGGATCCAAATAAGTCGCCAGTGGATGCAGTGAAAGGAAACAGGACCATAAAGATCATTACAAGGCATTATTCCTTCCCGCTGTCCACAGCAAATTGTTTAGTACAAACCCAGTGCTAGAATTACAGGAGTCCCAGCCAGGACAGTAATATCCAGCACGATTATTAGTCTGTTTCAAACCCTGAGATGCCTCTATAGGCAGGTTTCCAATTTTGACTTCTTCCTACAAATACTATTTCAATAGTGATTAAAATATAAAGTATCTAAACCACTGAAGTATAATGGCTGTATTTCACTATATGTTGAAACAGTAGATGGTGAACAAAACAAATGGAAGACTTTACCTGCATATTGACATGTCAAAAGACTCTGGCTTTTAAATGCCAGAAAAAAAAATGGCGCTGGCTCACAATAAGCGATTATATCCCATGTTTAATCCCTACTCTCTTCTCTAAAGGTGTTCTCCTGCTGCTGAGTTTAAAAGGAGGAAGGTCTTTTCAGCTCTCAAAAGAAGGCTCCTCTTGAAGGCTACCTTTTTATCAATTAAATGAAAATCTGGTAATGTTAACTAACAACTTATGGTAAATTGCCAATTCCTGACTTGAAGGGTTATCATCAATTAAGTGCAAAGTAAGTACTTACTAAATTAGTTGTTTCAATTGGATTAGCAGTTGCTTAGACACATTATATATTACAGCAGCAGCTGCTGCAGAATTTGGACAAAATAGTCTTAATATCTGTAAATTTACTGTAAATTACTTCCAACTTCCATTGCAGTTATTTATATTTTAAGCTCCTTGTATCATTTTCTATTCTTCACCTGATGAAACTCCCATCAAAGCTTGGTCAAGGATGGAATAAACATAGGTCCTCCTATTTTAACTTCAAGCAAAACTATTTGAAAACAGCAAAAAAAACCCCCGAAAAACAACAACCCTGCACTCATTCCTAATGAAATGAAAATCTTACTTTTAAGTTAGAAAAATATGGTTTCGATGCGTGTGTGCTTATCTTATCACACTCACTTCTTCATGGCTGCAAAAAATGACAGCCAGAACTAATTTGCTGATGTGTCAGGGATATTTTTCTATTTCTATCCAGTTCTCTTTCCTACCCTCTGCTGATGTTACCTTTATTTTTCTCTCTCAAAATGCTTACCTTTTTCTAATTTTTTAAAGAGTCTCTGCCTTTTTCTCAGTTTCCATTCGTCATTTTCCTCTCCCCTGACATTTCATTTTTCTCTTTTAACTCATTTCATCACATAGGGGACTGTTTCCATTTCTAATTATAGCTCCAAATCTATTTGACTTAAGGAACTTCTATTATTTTTTAATCAAAGACTATCACAGCTTCTTCAAATGAAGGAATCCAACAGCACACCAGAACACAAACTAACTCACACTGGTCCTGAGACTCACTGGATTTCAGCCCAGCTTCCTGCACAGTCAGCTTATCAAACCTTCATCCAACCCCTCTTTGCTGGCCTCTACTGAGCACTCAAGGAAAACAGCAGAATTGAAACAGAAAAACAGAGCTTCAAATGCTTACTGGTCACAGTGAAAACAGCAAGAGACCAAAAGAATATTACAGTCAGGAAATACAGGACAGAAAAACAAAAGGAGAAGGTACCAAGAAAGGTAAGTATGAGAAATATTCCAATTTGCAGAACTTTCCCCACCTGGCTGCAGCTAAAGCTGCCAGAACTTGAGTTCTTTCATTCCCCTCCACCTCCCCCAGTAATGGTATTTCTCTGCCACCAATGGTCTTCTTTCAAAAATTACATCTGAAGTTAAATTTCCTCCTGGTATATGCGAATGCAACTTTCATCATCTTGCACTATTTCTGAGTGCAGCTATAAAAACAAACCTTGTATTTTGCATGTTTTTGACCAAATCAAAATTCAGTGAGGAAAAATAACCGTCTGTGCTCCTGAAGCTGCACTTGAATTTTCCTGTTGGACTCTACCTCTGTCTTGGTTCATATCAAAGCTCCAAATAACCTTACACTTCTATGATGAAGTTAATTAACACAGGCAAGTTCAAATTTGGCAGCTTTAGCTCATCATTCGTTTCACTGACAAGCTACAAAAGCATTTAACTTTTCTACTTGAACAACACACATCATTTTCTTTTCCATGTGGAGGCTTGTAGAGCACTCATCTATCTGCACAAACACAAACAGATGAAATCTAACCTTCGTCCATCTGGACTGTCATCCTTGAGGTTTTGTAACTGTATGTGAGCTGTAAGCGCCATGAGGGCAACATTATGGTAAGTAAAGACGTGGTAGCCCTGGATCATGTATCCCAATGTATTGTGCCTTTTCAAGTTCATAGCTGTGTCAAAGATGAAGCAGCAAACAAAGTTTATGGTGGCCTTGGTGAATCTGCCTCTGGAGTTTGTGGGTTAGGGAAAATGGTCCTGAGTAGTCCACATGCTCTTTTTAAAGCAAGGGAACGCACTCACCAAAACGCTCACTACAGGTCCCTGAAAGCATGTCAGAAGCATTCCTCCTCCTCCTCCTCTCCAGCCCACCAGCAAACCTTCCTACTTTGAAATGAGCAACTGACTGCATGTTTTCACTCCGCTTCTGAAATGAGAGCTGCCTGCTCTTTGACAAGATGCACAATAGAATCATTTGCAGAGGCTGCCAAGCTTCTTCTTAAAATACTTAAAAATTGTAGCGTCAGGCTTTTGGTGATCTTTTTCTTGGTTAATGATCAGGTTTGTGTTCCTGTTGTTGGCCAGAGTTGTGCTTTGGCTAGCTAATGGGCTCCCCCACAACAGAATCAAGCTTACAAATCCCACAGAGCATTTGGGCTGAACTTGAGTTTGCAGCAACATTTGATGAGCCGCGAGATTGTGGGTTCTGCAGCTTCGCTGGAAACTGTTCTAATTAGCAGTCCATAGACATGGGCAGTGAGCCTTGTGCTCCAGGAACAATTTTCTCTTAAATTCTCTAAAAAGAAAAGATGGATGTATAAATCCCACTTACATCTAAAAAGACCTATCATCTGAGTCTTCAACCACTAGTACCATATTAAAGCTGTCTCTTGTGTGTGAAGAGGCTTAATCACAAAATAACTCTGTTCAATTTCCTTCTCCAGATTAAGCTGTCATTGTTTAAAACACCTTTTTTGTTCTTTGCACTGGAAATGAAGTTAATTCAATACATTTCTATTTTTTGAACTTTTCTGTTATTTTCTCCATCACCGGCTGACATACCAGAGTAATGACTTCTTTCAGAGATTAACACCAGATTAAGTTTTTTAAAACTCTTGGAAGTAACTCAAACGTCTATTGCAATATAGATTCTACCCTTTCCCCTCCTCGGGCCGTAACCAATGAAAGGGAGAAATAAATCTCACACTGCAACATAATATTAAACTGAAATTGGATGCAAGACTAAAATATTGCCAGCATCATTTTTGTTATATGGTACCCTGTTTTCTTGCATATTCTACTGTCAGGCAGTTGAGCTTCAGCTAAGGTACTTGTGAGAAGAAAGAAAACAACTCGTAACCTGCAAGCTGTCATTTCAAACCTAAGTAAAAGAAAGATAAACCACCTCTAATAAAAGTTTGATCTCTTAATTTCTAGATACTGTCTCCCAAAGCTACATAACAAGCAGAAAAATACTGCAAAGGAAAATAGAGTAGCACTTTTTTTAAGGAATGAGAACTTGGTCAGATTACATTCTCTATTCTACTAGATAAATTAGGGCCTGACTCAAGTCCTAATAAACGTCCACAGTGACTTCCAATGACCTCAAAACTCACTGAATCTCAATGATATTACATAGATCTTACAACACAAGTAGGACTTAGCTGTTTCTTCAGGTTCAAACGGAGTTATGTGCAACTCCAGGAGATAACACAAACAACACACATTACTTAAAAAATGCACGGCTGTATAACTGAATTCGATTTTTTTTCACAAATCTAATCTGCATTTAAACAGATATATTGTTCTCTGGAAACTGCTACCTTGGTGAAAGTGTAAAGAGTGACATTAAGAACTGGACAGAGATTTTTCTTGGTTTTGTTTTTCACCGGCACATAAGAACTGCACTGCACAAGCCCAGAGTCCTGAAATCCTTCGCTTTACAGAAGGCTATTTTCAACAGGACTTCCCAGCCATTACACAATATTAAGTCAGCAGGACACAAAACATCTATACAGACTGTACATAATTTTAGGCCGTAAGTTTGATGGCATATGCAATATTCCATTGGTTTAGCTGTGCACAACCACACCCCCCTTACATACCTACAGAAATGCCAGACACAATCATACTAATACAATCAGAACGGGAGCGAAGAGGTGGTTGAAGTATGTTCATCCACTGTTTATCAAAATAGAAAAATTCAGGAGAATCAAACGTGACTATGAAATGTCAAGGTCAAAACCAAAATAAAATCCAAAAGGCAGGTATTCTCCCCAGTAAACCCTTAAACTGGGGAACATATTACCACAGGTTTTTTGTGGATGCTTGCACAGTCTCATCTACATAGTTTGAAGAAAAATGTGTAGACTAATTTTGGGAAAAAATAAATCAATCTATGATGTGGTTAAACACAAAGATACCACCTCTGACTTATAAAATCTTTAAGCCTTATATTACTGGGAGATGAAAAAGCCTATCAAAGATGCATCACTGTGCGTGTGTACGCTTTCAAAGGTATTCTGTACCTGCCCAGCTGAGACCAGACACCGGCTGAATGAACCTCTGGTCCGACCTAGTATGACTGTCCGTCATGTTCACCTTCACAAAAGTGCCACCGAGCACAGTATCTCTTACAAATTTATGACATTTCTGGAACATTACGATATTACTTTTGTTTGGCATGAATAAGAAATCCACATAACCCAAATCACCCACACAACTCACTTGGAAATGTGATCTTGACAAGACCTCTGACATACTATTTAAGAATGGAACCATTTTATGAAAGCTCCCCTTGAATAATTACATGACTAACACATACAGAAAGCTTCCAGTCCAAAATCCTAAATGGCATATACAGTCATATACAGTTTGAACTATTAATAACAGGACCATCCCAGCCCCAGAAATAATTTTAACTTGATGAACCTCTATCTATATTAAGACACTGAGGCTCTTTCAATGAATGTACGTCAGTAGAAAACAATTACAACTTATAACTTGGTTATAAGTTCAGGCGGCACTGGGCACCCTCAACACATGAGAAGCTGAACTGAGGTAGGCACAGCGCTTTTTGCAGTTGTCAGAGATGTCTTCAGCAGGACACATAAAACAAGGGATTGCTTGAAAGCTTAAAGTGGTGATTGTCAGGTAGGACCAGCCTGTTCAACAGCAAGACTGAACTGTTTCAGTTCCACTCGCACAACTTTTACAGCTCCTTCTAAAATCTTAAAACCTCTCACAAAGGAATCAGGCCCTAAAGTGAACTGTGTTTTCTTAGAAAACTGTTCAATCTAACAAGAATGCTTTAAATGAGTCAAACTTCTTAATATTTAAGGTCCCATCCTGTATTAAAAATTAGTTTTAGAAAAAATACTACCATTTAGGGATAAAATGTATATTAAAATAGTCACAGAAAAACTCAATGTTTTTTTACGTATTTAAATCATAATAATATAACTGAGGGAAATCAATTAACATTGTGATTTCCCAAAATTATTAAAAATTTTGGCCTCAGAGAGCAAGCAGGGAATATGACATTAAAACATGCAGTTTAGCAAGAAAATTTAGAAGTTAGAGACGTACAAGCACTACTTCACTGCTACAAATACATTTTGTAAATCTAATTACAGGTGCATCATCATAGAACAAAAAGACACTACCCACACCATACCTGTTAAGCATTTCTACAGCCCTGATAACCATTAAACCCTGGAAACGTAATAGAAAAAGGAAAGGAAAAGTGCTACAGCTGCAGAACTGCCTGCAAAAATAACCAGCTCTATGTGGCTTAAAAAGAAAAGAGAATACGAAAAACAGTGGACTTGTAAATAAGTTCACAGCATTTAATTACAGATCTGAAGCAGAGCCTACTACATCTACGGAAGCCTTTTAAGACACATGAACTTTGCTTAGTGGAAAAGCCAAACTGCATTTTTAATAAATAGCATAATCTGGATTTCAAAGGGCACTGGATTCAACCTTCTGCTTCTACGCTAAGTACAGATTTGGTATAATTTTAGATAATGTCTTTGGTCGCAAAACTTCAGAAACTGAGCCTTGTTTGAGCCATAACAATACAAATGGCTGCTTTAACTTCAAAGTAACATTTAAAAGGTTTCATATAATAGAAACATTCAGCTAAAGCAAGAAACAGATGAAACTGTAATGACAGAAATATCTCCACAAGTCCTCTCTGCTTTGTGCAGTGTCATTTCCAATGCACTTCAGACTACACAGAGAAAGATTGCCAGTGCATCTATTATGGGATCATATGAACATGCATATTTATCATGAAAGTAAAAAAACTCTTCTCAATATCTGTTTTAACAATGACAGAAAATATACAGAATAAAGAACATTGAATTGTTATTCTTTATCCTTCATTTATAGTGCAATCTGATTTAAAAAGGAAAATTTAAACATAATATTCCATTTCCGGTTGTGGTGCAGTTTTACCCAGTTTTAACATTATTTAACTCTTTAAGAAATGGGGGAAATAATCAGTAATTTTTTAATATAAAGAATACAAGACTACAAGTACCTACTTGACAAGCTGATGAGGCAAAACCAAGACTGCAGAAAATAAAAAGTAAAGCTGAATAACCTATGACACATGCTTACTTATTCTCTCCCAAAAGCATAACACGCCTAACCCATCACTTACACATCCCACTCATAAGTCTATTACATGACTACTTTCCAACACAACTGAAAAAACAGCACTTTTGCCTTTCGATCTCTTCACTAACTATGGCATGCCACACCTAACAGATAAAATGGATTTATTTGCTTCACATTTATGAACTTCCCCAACATGGTGGTGATAATTAATACTCCTTAAGGGAAAATGGAAACACTTGTCATGTAATCTTTGCTCAACTAAAAACATCAGAGGAATTGGCTTAAAGATAACCCTTCCAGTAAAACCCTTCGGCTTCGGGAATCTGTATGCCATGTTTCCTGTAACGGCATATATCTGCTCTTGCTTTCATCATTTAAATGAAATAGCAAACCTTCCGAGTCTAGTAGCAACATCTTGGCATGAAGCTGACATGACGGAGGAGTCAGGCCTATCACTGTTTCGTGATGATGATACAACTGCTTATAGACAACGCTTTACAGAACCATAATTAGTTTCACACATTGATTTTAATACTCCCCCTTCTTACTCCGCACTACACTAGGCTGTCTTTGACACAAACACTTGTAAATGAGTATGTTTTATAACTAAATAATTAACAACCATAAGCTTTATTACGAAAAAGTAACTCCTTTAACCAGTGGTGTGCTATCTTCAGATAGATAAAAGAAGTCATGATGAATTAATTTCTCTCAGTATGGGCAGCTTAAAGGAAAAAAAAAAGGTCACTGGCACTCTGTTGTAAATGTAATACTTAACAGAATTATAAAGCATGTTTATAAAAACCACAGGGAAACTTACCTTCAGCTTCATAAATGCAAAGGAAAAAAAAAATCACTTTAATTCCTCGTAGAAATTAAAACATTGCAACTGAAATACCAAAGGAACCTCCAGCTCCTTCAGCAGCACTTGCCCTTCAACGGGAAGATGACTCTACAGCAATCAAGTCAGACTTAAGGGATAGAAAAGTTGGCATGACTTTTCACTGTACATCATACTGAAAGGCAGATAGGAGTGCAGAGGGTGAATACCCCTCAGCACTTGCTGCTTGCTTCACTTTCCTTTATATTCATTTCACGCATGTGATAGATCCTCCCTTCTGCTGGCCATAATGAATTACTTGGTTATACACGTACAAAGGAATGGAAACAGAGGGGCATTTCCTTGCAGGTCACAGTAATGTTACAGCCAGACAGCAGAGCTCTTGACTTAGCCCAAGTAATTGCCTTCAAAAAGTGTCACCTTTCCTTTGTGCAACATTTGAGAATGAGTTACATTAGGTATATATGGAAAAAAGCAGGTGGCACCGAGACATGAAAATCTACACTACCGTATAAAATACTCTACATAGAAAGTGTGAGTTTTGATGAATCTAAAGCTGGCCTAGCAGCAGCTCAAGACAGGTGCATGTGACCAGGAAAATTCAGGCAGGACAGTCCTAAGCTCAAAGGGGGAGGGGGATATAACCAGGCTCACTGGAGA
>WAAD01029548.1:70538-163861 GCA_013389945.1 Fregata magnificens | reverse complement strand
AAATGATGCAAAGAACGCAGTGGAGGAATATGTGTATGAGTTCCGGGACAAGTTGTCTGGACCATATGAAAAGTTTGTTTGTGAAAAGGTAGGATATGGTTTCAGGACCTTCTCTGAAAATACTGATAGCAAATATCTATTTTGAATTCCTTGGTCAAGCTTTCTCATAGCCATCCTGGAAATAACTGAAAACTGTAACTCATTTGAATGATGGCTGAGACTGATCCAGAATTAGGTTCAGGCTTAGCAAATAGTACATATCCCTGAAAATAAATGTTGTCACAAATGGAATAAAGTTTTGTTTCCGAATAAAGTTGGTGACTAGAAGGGGAAGCAGTGTTGCTGTATCTATAACCAAAAACATGAATTAAAGCTGCACCCCAAGCATTGGCCTAATCAAGGACAAAAGGCTATAAATGCTACCTATGTTACAGAAGTGTGTGTTTCCCAGTTCAGAAGCTGGTGTGGTTTAATTGACTTAATTAGGCAAAAGCTGCAGTAGAAATGTAATTTTTATGTAGGAGGCCAATAATTAATGTTTATTTACCAGTGTCCTGTTACTGTGAGACACACGCAGTCAACTGGTGCATATTTTGATGTTTGACATGTTGAATTATATTGATACATAGGATCTGCAGGGATTCTCTACACTCCTAACAGAGACAGAAGGCTGGCTGTATGAAGAGGGTGAGGATGAAGCTAAGCAGGTGTATGTAGACAAATTAGAGGATTTAAAGGTAGGTCTGTTAGTATGCCCAAATTGCAAAATTTCCAAAATAATCACACAAAACAATGAATCACATAACGCATAGGAATTGCTTTTTCTAGAAATTAGGTACTCCAATTGAAATGCGCTATCAAGAAGCAGAAGAACGACCAAAGCTATTAGAAGAACTGGGACACAGGCTCCAGTATTATGCTACAATAGCTGCGGAATTCAGGAATAAAGTAAGTGGCCTCAAAGTGCCTTTCTTTTACCATGTTGTGTTTCACTGAGGCTCACCAGCTGGCAGAGGCTTCAAATTCACTTTCAGATGAGCTGCAATCTACTATTATATAGGTCGCAAATTTAACACCACAAATGTTTCCCAGTACTCAAAAAATCTCGCATAGTGTGTCATCAGTTGCTTGATACTTCTGGATGTTTTCAGGCCAAAAAGGACATTCTTAAAAAGAGTGAGGTTAGACTGTGGTCTGATTCTTGACCTTTTAAAAGCTAATCTAACATTTTAGAACTGTGCTCTTCTAGCTCTTTTGGGAACAAGAATTGTGGCATGGTGAGAAGCATTAGTGCAAAAGCTAGTCAGGATAAACTAAAACATTTAGCTTTTATCGTGTATGGGTGTTAGGGGTTTTTTTGCCATTGACATTTGAAGATTACTTTCTTGATAAGCATTCCTGCCTTTTGAAAATTTACTCCTTGGGTTTCAACTTCATGAGTTTTAATAGGGTAGCTCACAAAACTCAACCTGATTCAGTTTGAGATTGAGACTTGCATCAGAAACAATTATGTCCTCACAGCTATAGCTTACAAAATTGTCATTAAGTGAGGTCCTTCAGTAGTATTACACAGTCTTGAAATAACTAGCATCATTGAAAATAGTGCATTTAAGACTTGAATCCATATTTAGAATTCTTAACTAAAATCATAGGTTATGTTTCTGGGTAGGTCCTTCTACTGATCAGTTAACTGTGTAACTATGGCATTGTAGGGAATGCTCCTAAAGTTGAACAACTGATCCTTTCCCTTTCCATGTACAGCAGAATTGCACTGTCTAAACCACCTTGGGCCCATGTAAGACTCTCCAGGAGGGAGGGGGATGCTTTTTTATCAACCCTGTTAAGAATGTTATGTTTTGTGTGACCTGTCTGTGAAGCCTGTATTCCCTCTGTGAACTAGGTTTCTTGTTTGATTATTGGGCAAAAGAAGCTTTATTTTGACATCTGTATTTCTTCTTGTCTCTTGCTGTAACAGACCTGGCTTGTTGCAGGCTTCTATTTATTTTGAAAATCAGTGAAGATTATAAACTGTAAATAATTGGGATAGTCTAGTGGGCATAACTTGACATTATTAACTAATACAAAACGTTTGTATTTGGGCA
Source organism: Fregata magnificens (assembly GCA_013389945.1). Taxonomy (NCBI): domain Eukaryota; kingdom Metazoa; phylum Chordata; class Aves; order Suliformes; family Fregatidae; genus Fregata; species Fregata magnificens. Next base: position 161,759 of record WAAD01029548.1, on the reverse strand, counting down.
GGATGAGAAATACATCCATATCGATGAAATGGAAATGATGAAAGTAGAGAAGTGTGTTAGTGAAGTGGTAGAGTGGATGAATAATGCTGTGAGTGCACAGGCTAAGAAGAGCTTGGATCAGGATCCAGCTGTGCATTCAAGTGAAATTAAGACAAAGCTACAGGTAAGTACTGTAAGAAACTAATTTTAGAGGCTGGTGCTAAAGCTCTACTGATATGTGCCCCTCCCTCTCCCCCAATTTCATCTTACTGCTCCAGTGTTGTTAAAGGGTGGTTAGAAAGTATGGACAGAAGGAGATTCAGGAGAAAGCAGAGGAGCTGTACTATACCATATACAATTCTGTGGAGTTTGTTGACATTTTATGTCTTTCAGGCATCTTAAACTCAGGTTGTTTTTCACTGTTACTGGTAGGCACAAAATAGTCTTGGAAAAAACCCATGTGAAATCCAAAATATTAAGTTGAATAACTTTGCCCACAGAACTTCAGAAAGTAGACAAGCTAATTTTTTTTCAGCGTACAATAAGTACTTGTCAGTTTGGACTTTGGAAACAAATACAGAAGCAAGTTTCAAACAGCCTTTTGGGCACAGGACTCTTCACACTAGTGAAGCTGGTGGGTCCTTAATATATATTCTGACCACATCTTTTCCCTTTCTTTTAGGAGTTAAACAATGTCTGTGAGCCTGTTGTGACACAACCAAAACCAAAAGTTGACTCTCCTAAGGAAGAAAACCCATTAAATGAACAGAGTGATTATAAAACTGAAGACATGGGAGAAGATGACAAAAATTCTGAAATGCCTCAACAAAATGGTGAATGTCATCCGGGTGATCAAAACACCATTAGCATGGACTTGGACTAAACCACTGCACTTGCAGCAAGTTATTTCATCCCATGACAGAAGATATTTTTGCTGTCGTATGTGATGAGGGGGTGGGAATGCTTTGTTTTGGGAATTATTTATATTTTTTTCTTAAGACTTGTCTGGGATATGTTGTGTTACGGGAGGAAGAATAGTAATAGTGTTGGTCATGACTATCCTAAAAGGAAAATTGCCTTGGTAACTTTCAGATTCCTGTGGAATTGTGAGTTCATACTAAGCTTCTGTGCAGTATTTAACCATTTGCATCACTAAAGATGAAAAGAAGCCCTTGCTCTGAAATATACTGCTCCTTCAAAAGGTTGTAATTGAAACCTTCGTAGGCATTTGTAGATGCCAAGGTAGTTTTCTTTCGTCTGGACATCTAATTGGGTATGTCAATAAAAAGCCAGTGTCTGTCCCATTCATAAGGACTTTCCAGAACAAATCCTTCTGTTCTAAGGTTTTTGATTATTGCAGTCCAAAGCACTTATCAGATAATAAGATGGTGAAATGTGTTAGTAGCATGCAGAAACTCTTAGTTTCATCTCTTGCTAAACAATACATTTTTCATGTGGGGTACATAAAATGAAGGAAATGCTAATTCTGTTAGTGTTATTGTGAAGCTTTTTAATGAGCTTTAAAATAACAATACATTTTTCATGTGGGGTACATAAAATGAAGGAAATGCTAATTCTGTTAGTGTTATTGTGAAGCTTTTTAATGAGCTTTAAAATAACAATACATTTTTCATGTGGGGTACATAAAATGAAGGAAATGCTAATTCTGTTAGTGTTATTGTGAAGCTTTTTAATGAGCTTTAAAATAAAGTTCATTTTACTGGTATGTCCTGACTTGTTGGGTTTAGCTGTTTTCAGTACTTCTGGTGTAAGTGTTGCCTTTTCCACAGTTTGACAGGCCATTGCTTTGTGTTGCTCTGCACAAGTCATAAAAAGGCTTAAAACTCTCACACTTAGCACAGAACAGTTGTGCAGTGAGTTGAAATTAACTCAGCTGCTTAATGAGTTATGCCTGCCTCTCTTCTTTGCCCCAAGGATTGTACACACCTGAAGGAACCTGGGGACTTCACAGATGTTAAGGCATAGGACAAAATTTGTAACACACAGAACCCTATAGCTTAGAGACAATAATCTGTAGTTCAGAGTAAGATGTTAACACCTGATTGAGTACTTAGGCCAGGCTCTGCTGCTGTTTATTACAGACTAAACAGAAATGGTAAAATGAGATTTCAGCCTGTTCTGCTGAGCAAGTGGCTCTGGTTAGACCTTGGTAAAGGTTTTAAGAATTCCTCTCAAGTAAGTTTCTAGTCTATTGAAGAAGCTTATTTTTAGGTGCTTGGGGCAGGGGAGGATGCTGAAAGAGACTGTTTGTACCCTCTGCTTTAGACATCAAATTACACAAGGGAATCAGGCACCTGAAGTGCTGAGGGAAGGATTTGTCTTGGAAGCATATTCCAAAGGGTGTTATCTCTACTGATGCATTGGAGCATAGACCCCACATGTAAGCAGATGCTTACACCAGATGCTGGAAGATCAGTGTCACTAAATGCAATGGTTTTTTTTTTAGAAGAGTTAGCATGGCTCCAGCAGTATATTTGTCAGCAACAACAAAACCAAAAGGAGAAAAGAGAAATTAGTCCTACTGGAGCTACTGAAGAGGGATTACAGGTGAGAGGACTGGTGCTTTCTAGGGTCAACTAATCCTACTCATGGCAAGTGTTTTTTCTTCTAGTTGGTGCTTTTAGCAGCATCCTAAGTCTTCTCACAGCCAGGGGCGGGAGCAATACTACAGCGTGTACAGCTTCCCACAGTAGCGCCCACATTTCTGCATTGACTACAAGCAACTGGATTATCAAAATGCAGATCCCTGTTACTGGCTGCCTTGAGCTGCCTGTTCTTTACCTCTGCTGATCCATTAGACAATTGTGTATGGTAGGCAACACTAGGAATACCTTGTTCCCCATCCTTTTCCTACAGCTAAAGAATAGGAAGTCAGACCAGACTTCAAAACCATATTTGGAGTGTGGAAGAGTACTTCTGTGTTGGTACCAGTACAGTGGTAGCATCAAGGTTTAAGTTTTTGTAACAGACTACTGCTTGCTTAGATTATTGCTGAAATGGAAATTATGGTTTTAGCACCACAAAAGATATGAACTTACATTCCAAAATCAGTAGGATGCCATAGTAGGAAGCTTAGCCTGATGAGAGGAAAATTTTGTAGAGTCATTTGAAGTATAATTCTGTCAGAACATCTGGATCTACAAAAAGAAGCTCTGCTGGCCCTGGAGTGGTGGCTTGTCATGTGTTCAGTTACCTCTATAGAATGTACTGCTCTAGTTTTCCTCTAATGAACCTTCATAAAAAGTCTGCACCAAGAACAGACAGATCTGGGTGTTTTTAGATTTCTGGAACATTAACTATTTCATAGCAGCTAATGGTGTGGAAAGTGATCCCTTAAGTGGCTTGTTTAAATTCTTACAGTGCTTGTGCTTTAACCTGGGGAGGGGGAGGGAAATGAAAGCAGAAATCAGTGATTCAACTTTTCCTCCTCTTTCCTCCCCCCAATTTAATGAATTTCTTGCTTTCTAATTTACCTTTTACCAGACATGTGAAAATGACGTGTGTGTTTCCACTTTGATCTCAGCATCAGTCATAGGGAGGTGAGGCTGTTCAAGATGGCAGTTTCCTTCATGCTGCAATGTACCAGAGGAACACTCAGCAGTGCAAGGCATAGATTGCTGGCCAGTTTAATCTTACTGGCACGGGGTGGTTAGTGGCCTTACCATGTTAGTGACTAAATATTGCACAAAGGTTTGAATCTTTTTTCTTCTAAAAGAAGAGAACTTGATTATTCTAAAACAAGCTTTTGAAATTCTTTTGATGGAGTATTTTGGATAGTGTGTGTTACACTGTTACATTTACTTACAATGTGCTTCTCCAAGTTCCCAATTTTACCTAAGTCTTTACAACTGCTTTGCTATAGTGGCATTACTAATAGGGAGAATTTACATCAGTATTCAATGTATTTTTATTTTTGAGGTATGATTTTCTCAAGCTGTGTTCTGAGATTCTCTGGACTCCAGTTCTTTCAAAGATTCTAGAAAAGTGTCTAATAAATACAAACATTTTTTTTAAATCCAGAAATCTGTATGAAGTATACAAGGAGGTCAAATCCCCACTAAAAATATTTAAGGATGTGAGTGGAAAACGCCCAAAAAGCACTTACTCAAACTACCTTATTGGGTCATTATTAACCTTAGTTACATATATAAATGTTCCTTAACTGCTATTATCTTCCTGATGTAACAGACTTTTGAATTAACTCTGTCTTTAAAATAAAGTTTATAAGCTCACAACACACATCAAATTGCCTGAAATTCAATCTTTCTGTAATTCTGAATCTTAGCTGATTCAAATTTATGTAAAATACATGAGACTTACCAGAACTGTTGTATTTTACTTTGCCATTATGGTTTTTTGAAAGGTTTAGTGGAACTAAAAATTATGAAATAATGCACAAAAATTATTTTTTAAAGTCAAGTTTTTAAGTATTTTAAGCCACTAAGAGCTTAGAACCACAAAAGGATAAGGACGAAATAAATAATAAAAAAAGGTAAAATCTTAAATTTACTTTTATCAACTATATAACCTCTCATAAAGATTTAATCTAGAATGTTTTGATGGACTAACAGTGCATAGACTGACTACTATTACAGTTCAAATGATGCATTTTAACACTTGGTCAGGTATCTTGCCCCTCAGTGAAATGTTCCTTTTATTATTTACTGCTTCTCCCATTTTTGCGATAGGTTTCACTTTGTGGATGTACGTGATGAAAATGATGGAGCCAAAATAAGATAATCTCTCTGGAATACCAAATATACTTGCTGCATATATAATGAAGCTTTCATTTATCAGATGGTATCTAATACATCTTACGCTGAATTTCATCCTTTTGTTCCTTAACCTGTTGTAGGACATGTGAAGACATGCCCTAAGTGCATCATCTTGTTTCCATTGCTTGTTTCATTGGAAGAGGCAAAGTGCAGGCACTGGAGACCTTGCCGGATGAACAAAGAAAAGCTGCTGCCTGTGCACAAACCTCGGGCACAGGCTTCCCCCGAGCTTTGGGTTGCTGGTCTGAGTGGAGGACTTGCAGGACAAGATCCTCCTTCTAGGACTAGATGCATAGGCAGGCTTTGTGGGTCTATCAGTATTTCATAGGGAACCCAGGGGTGTTTCCAGGAGGCATGAGTGGAAACCTCCCAAGGCNGGGGGGGGGGGGAGAGGGGGAAGGTAACTGTGTGAAGAGGTGCACAAGGAGGACTCATCTCAAAGCTCAGGGTAATACCAGCTGTAAAGCTCGTAGGGAGTCTTCAGTTAACTTCTGGGAGGAGGAGGAGCCAAAAGCAGGATCACAGCATACACATAACCGAAAGCTCAAACAGAAAAAAGTGTCACTGTTTTAAACAAGCCATAAAGGAAGGAGGGACTTTTGAAGCATTGCTATGACTGATCTTTGTCTCCTGGTATGTGAACTAAGGCTACTGGTTCTCTTAACTCTGTAGATGAGGATACTGGTCTGCCAGGTGAGTTACTAAATTTGAGTGGAGGTTTTAACTTCTCTGTTACAGCTGAGCGCCCAATTATCTGTACCAGAGTAGTAGATATGCTGGTAACGTTTGTGTCCTATGCATATATTTCTGTATTTTGTATTTCCCTGTTATTAAGCCACAGCACAGCTCTTTGAAAAATATTCCAAAAATAGATGTGTGTTTATATAATCTTCCAAGTCAGATGTTATTTATTCCATGGACCTTGATCAATCCCCCAAACTGGTATTGATTTCAGTGGATGTTACTTCAGATAGTTTTCAGCTGACTTTCAAAAGTGGTGAAGGAGACAAAACTGCATAAAAGAAAACAGGATTTAAGCATAAAATTTCCACAGGTTTGTTTTTTGGTGGTTTTTTTTTAAAAGCAGAACAGATGTAATAAAACCTTTTAACATCTGCATTTTCAGATTTTGAAGTGTCTTAAAAGCTGGCCTCTAGTTCTTCTGGCTGAAGGAAGTAAATTTTAAATATTGTTTCACTATGTTCTTCCTCCTCGGAATGTAGGATGCATATGCGAAAATAGAAAAAGCCCAGAGGCATTCCCCATGGAATGAAGAAACCCCATCCTGTCCCTCAAATGTAGTCCCTAGAGATTTAAAGTACAGATGAAGACTAAAACAGAAGATGCAAGACAGAAAAGTATAGGTCTAAACACTAAAAGCAGTCCATGAATCTATGCCACAGGGGCTCACCCCACCCATGACTCCAGCAGTAGGGTGATTAGGAAAGGCCACATTGGCTTCCTGCAGGTATTTCTTCCCTGTGCATCTGCTGTATGCCATTTGCATGCTTAGCCATTCGCGTTACCCATGTGTTCTCCAGCCAGACTCCAGAGACGAGCTGTGCCATCTATAGCTGAGGGCAGCAGGACTCTGTCTTCATCCATCACCTCTGATCTATCAAAGCAGAAGCAGAAGAGCACGTAGGTGCACATGTGCCTACTAGGAAACCTGTGACAGCATTGCTAACTTACTATCAGCAATGGCAGGTAGCTTTAAAGACAGACTTCGATATACAGATGCTTATCCCTCTCGGGATCCTGCTCCAGAGAACGTGGAGGAGAGGGATCCCCCAAAGAGAGCTTAGAAAGGGAATTGAGGAATTGGGCTACAGAGGAGCTGGGGGCACCAGCTTTCTCTGACCGAGGAGCTGTGACTGCACATACGGTACCTGTGCCCAGCACTAATGCTGTAACCCAGCCACTCGTCTTGAGGAACTGAGGCTCCGGGGAGGATCAGACGCATCCAAATGATGCTGAAGTAGAAATGGCACCGTGAAATGGCACTTCATGCGATTTGAGAAGCGATCACCGGCGGCGACCTCTGGACCATGCAGAGGGCAGAGCTGAGGTTTTCTGTGCTGCCAAGGGGGATTGGTAACCTAATGCCATTGCCATTGAAAAGCATCTGGCTATAGCTGTGTACTTTGTGGATATTTTCACAGCTCAGAGCTACGTAAGACCGTACTTACAATGCAACTATGTTTATGTGCGCTCGCCAATGATACATATCTACAGCAAAATAAAGAACAAATCTGTAATATCCCATATAATTCACAGTAATACACAGATATAGGTCAATAGAGAAGAATGTGTCACTGAATGATGTTGCAAAGAGGCCACACTTTGTGCAGGGCCAAGCACAGAGCCTAACAAATGAAAACTAAGTGCCTCAGTAATGCTGTTTCAATGCAACAAAATGTTAAAATAGTTTTCATGCAGCGTGTGAAACAGACCTGTGTGGGTAAATAGCTGCCACTAAGCTGCAAGGATGTGAGTGTTGCAGGTTGCTATGCCAAAGTCCTTGCTGAGATTTTACTCAGTCCTTACCTCCTACTGAATTTGAAGTAGATTTGTCAGCATTTAGCCAATGGACATTTAAATTGTTTTACTTGAAATGCTACACAGGGGTAAACTTAGCTGTGCAGAAAACAAGCCACTGCAATACCAAGGACAGATTTATGAGAACGTACAAGAGGAGAAAAGAGATTAACATGAGGGAGGAGAGGGGATTTTGATTTGTTTGGTTTGGGTTTTTTTTATATAGCCACAAATCACAGGCAGGACTTTGCTCATTTAAATCCTTATTTTCTCTTATCGTGTTTGCTCAGATGCACACACATACGTACAACCCCTCAAACAGTTTATCTAGGTAGGAAACAATCCATATCACGTACATTATGGTGGCTCCCGCTCTGGATACCCAAGAGCATAATCCTCGGTGCTGTCGGCATGCACACACCCATCGCCATCGGCCCCACAGAGAACCTGCTCGTGGGGAGTGACAGCTATGCTGCGGAGCTGCCACTGTGCTCCTGACCAAGGCGGGCATCCAGGCCGATGCTACACAGGGGTAATAATTTACAGTCTGTGATAATACAGCACAGGCTGTTTTAATGGACATACACTGCGTTATGCGGGGGCCTGTAACAAACCCAAAGAGGCGATACATGTCTGCAGCAGCTTGGGAGAGACAACATGCTCTTCCTCCCTCCGCTTCACGCATGCTTTGTCTGGAGCTGCGCGAACGGTGCCGAGCTCAGCTCTGTGTGGTGTGCATGTACCGGCGGGCAAGCTTACAGGTGCGAAGCCGAGCAGGCTCCAGGAGTAGAAGGAACCTGCAGAAAAACAAATGGTGATGGCAAAAACATTTCTCAGTAGTGGTGGAATGTGAGTTTGTGGGGAGAGGAACACACAAGGGATGAAATTAGAGTTAGAAGCAGCGATCCCAAACCTTCCTCCACTGATCATCATGCCTACAAGGTGTTTATTTACTAGTGCTCTGTAACACGCTGGCTTTGTCATTTTTATTATTCACCTCAAGTATTCTCTGGGTATTTGTCTTCTAAGCAAATGAGTACTTTCATTCAAAACTTGAAGATAAAGAAAGGGAGGGATCAACAAAATATCCACATTTAATGAAAAAAATCAACCCCAAAACAGTTAAAAAATATTAGAGCAAGTCCTGTTATCAGGGAAAATCAGAGCTTTCCCACAGGACGGATCACTGCATCATGCCAGGGCCAGAGGTCCTGCAGATTTTGCCATGCAGGAGAGGTGTGTTGTGCCATCACCAATTTAAGGGATTTGTTTTAAGATGCTGAAAATCAATAATCTGCATGTACATGCTTGTGGATTAAAAGCAGAGGGAGAGGGAAGATTAGTTATGACTGCAAACTGAGAAACAGCTAATTCATGGTTTTCTAAAAAACCCACAAGCATAGTCTTTTTTTTTTTTTTTTTTTTCAAAAAAATCACTCTAGAGGTCATTTAAAAACCCACGCCATACACCACAGAGCCGTGACACATGCTGGGACATCCACCACATCTTGATGTTAACTCCTGCTTTGAGGCCTGTTGGAAATGAGAGTTGCTGCTCCAGATCCCAGCCCAGCCATGCGAGCCCGTAGAAATACCACTTGGGTACCGCTTGTGGCTGCAGCTTCGAAAGCAAAAGGAAGGAAAAAATGTGTATGTTCACTGTAAGCCTGCTTAAATGCGAAAGAATTTAAGAATTACTTAAATTACAGAATTCATAATTACTTTTCTGTAACAAATTATGTTAAATGAATAAAATACATCATGTTGACATAGCAAGATGTCCCTATTGCTGTGTTGAAATTATAGTAACAAACCCCCAACATTTGCCGTTTTCTGAAGCAGTTGTAATGCATTTATTAGTGCTGCCCCTTCACAGCCTCACAAGGCGGCTATTGGTATCAGATATCACCAATGACGGCTTTCAGCAGACCTGGTGAAAGAAAGGTGGAAACACTTTACGCTGGAGAGCTTGAGTCTGCTGAGATGGAAAGCAGTCTGCTGAATGATGGCTCTTACTAAGGTTTCACTTTGGGAAGAAACCTTAGTAAAGTCCAGCAAGTCTCTAAAAGAGGCTGTTTTAGCATTTTCAGAACAAAACCCGTTTTGTTTTCCTTTAGAATAAACACTTCAAATTATGTTTATAATCTGTAAGAAAAGTATATGGCCAAAGTAACCCCATAAAGGTCAAAGCCAACCATTTCAATCTATCTTAAATACTTTTCTGATGTTCCTTTTGCAAACATTTTTGAAAGCTGGGATATATTCATTGTTTTCCCAAGGAGCACTTGCCTTTCCCACCAGCGCAGCTGGTCGGAAGTGGTGTGTGAAGTTTGCAGCAGACACAGCTGGAGGGCATGATCCAAATTATAGAGTCACCTCTGTAACTGGCTGAGGTGAGGAGAGTCGGTGGACAGTGGCCATCACACAAGACATCTTTGTGGCTATGGGGCTGGATGGAAGCAGAGAAAAGCCATGAAAGAAACAGCTTTCATCCTCCCCTTTCATCCAGCAGGTTCTTCAGCTTGGTCAGACCATACACATAAGCCTGACCCTGCCACAAACTTCGTGGCACCTGGTTTCCACATCCCATCTCAGTTCACAACCATGCAGTTTTAACTGCCTAGCCCTCCCCAAGTTCAGATTATTTCTGTCTCTGACGTCTCCTCCTAGACCTTATGAAAACTAGTGACTGAGGACTACGTGATGCTAAGATTAAATGAACATCTTACCACAAAAATCTCATTTGCCTGAATTAAATCAAGACCAAGTATTTATCTGTTGTGCTATGCTGACTTACCCTATGCCGTAACTTCCTGCTCTCATTAAATAATGTATTTCAAATACAGACTTGAGGTTGATCCTTACTATGTCATCCTGCCAAAGGGCTGATGGAGCACGATGGAGTTCATCTGCCGAGTCCTGGACAGAAGAGACCGACAAGGGAGAGGCTGGTTTGGCCACTGCCAGAAGAGGTTTGTCCTCCTTGGCCCCAGACACGCACTCCCTGCTCTGGGGACGGGAAGGTTAGTGCTACGCAGGCTACATGGCCCTACTGGCAAAACGAGCTGGCCAGAAAATGGGAAATTCACGTCACAGATGGTAAAGAAATTTCTAACTTTTTTCCCCCCAATTTTGGATAAAATAAGCTACTTTTTCTTTTAAAGAGAAAGCAAGCAAGAGGAGTGTCCCAGAACAGCCAGCGGCTAATTACAAGCTTTTTCTTTCCCATTCAGTCCCATGCCCAACATTGCCCAGTTTGTTGAAGCCATTTGGTTCCAACAAATGACCATTTTATGATGGAAACCTGTTTTGTGGGAAGATACCTGCGGGTGCTTCCCGGGGGCTCCAAAGGGAATCCTGGACCTTGTAAGGAAAGAGCAGGCCTTTCAGGTCAGCAGAAGTAACAAATATGCTTCCTCTCTGCATTTTAAATCCAACCTCGGCCATTGCCACCATGATTTGGCTACCCAACAAAAGGCAGCTCGATACTTCTCTGATCACTGTCAAATGCAGCTTTACACAGATTTTTTTCCCAACGAATGGTCCTAGATTCTGCCTTCAGAGGAAATAACACCTTGTGGCGCTTCTGTAAAGATGTACACACATACATCTGGGCTGATTAGTCAAGCTGAACTCAACGAAATTGCTCCCAGCTCCCAAAGTCAGCCCACAGCCAAGCAACTGGGTGTTTTCCCACAGGGGCAGAGGGGGCAGGTGGCTAGTGTAACACCACTTCCCATGTGGAAAGATCCCCAAGGATTTGTGTATCTTGGGCACAGTTTTGGTTTCAAGCCCAAACAGCAGGTTCTAGTGGTGTTAAAGTGATTTTTGCTCTGTTTTATTTTTTACCAAGGTCTAAGCACCGGGGTTTGTGCTTTCTTTTAAAACAATTTCATATTATTTTATGCTAATAGATCATCTCTTTTAGATGCAGCCTTTCTTCTTACAAAGCACACATTTATTCTTTTGTCCCACCCAACAGCCACAAGATACCTAGACGAACATTCAGGACACTCTTTGATTTATCAACATACTTTTCCAAAATTAGAAAGAGATGTGGTATTTACACATGGTTAGTTCAAATATTCAAACATGAGCAAATTTACCCGCTGGTCTCCAAAAGGATGGAATAGTAATAATTTTCCACTCTAGAATCACTCTTCCTCTTGGAAACTACAGAACATTTCATCAACATACTTGGTCCTATGCTTAGCGTAATAGGCTCTGACTTGCATGCGGTGCTATATTACAAATAGGACCTATGTGTTGTCTACAGTGTAGCAGAGCAAGGGCACAGATAACTTATTTTTTTAGAGCACCATCTGACTTGCACACACTCTGTGGGTGTGCAGACCCAGCCATGGGCAGCCTGAGCCTGCTTGGTCAGGCTGGGCAGCTCCATCTGCTTGCACTACAGATCTGCTCAGGTTTATTTTTGTTCTTTTCTTTCCAGAAGCTGTAGTACACATTTCTTTTGGAGGCATAGGAATCTGACTAATCCCTTACGAATGTCTCAGGGGAGGAACTTCCCACAGAAAAGCACCGTAACTTGCAGCATAAACTCCCACCCAATGCATCTGGCCCTGGAACAAGGCTCATGCAACGTCGGGGAAGACCTTACTTGCTCCTGTTCACCTCCGCACAGGTGCAGTCGCAGATCTCATCACACTTTCCTTCTGCAGGGAAAAAAAAAAGCCCAATCCACTCTCATTTATGTCCTTTAAATGTTTTCCAATCTTCCAGAAATTTGTAAACCGCTTACCCCTCTTCAGAGCACGCAGACAACACCCGTCGTTGTAGCTGCCTGTCTTCAGGCAGCCATCTCTGCCTCCTGTAACCAGCCTAGCACAGGGCTCAATTGCAGCGCTCTGCTGCAGGCACCGGCAATAATGCCTACAGAGACGTAACCAATATAAAAGAAATGTAACTTCTTCCACTGCTATCAAAAGTCAAACAGGTGATTGCTGCCCAATGGTGCATTGGTGAACTCAAATAACTGCTTTCCCGTTTCAAAATCCACACTTTAGCTGTATTTAAAGGAAAAGAAAAAAAAGAACTCTGAGAAGTAGCTTAAACTTTCCACTTAAATTCCCACCCCTCATCCCCACCTTCATGCCCGAGCTTTCTTTTCTGTTGAACAGCAAGGAAAAGGCATGTCCTTCGCTCACCTTTACCGAGGTCTGAGATATCTTAGCAATACTACAGTGGAGGCCAGAGGACAAGTTTGCGTGGGCTTTAGTACTTGAAGTCCCTTTGAATGAACTTGAATCTGGATATCTAGCGCCTGTGTTTAAGTGGCCACTGCTGGGTGAGCACATGGCTGCCCAGGTCCGGGCTGCGTCACCCTACACATTTGTGGGAGACACGGGAAAGGACAACCACCACCTCATTTGCAGGACCTGCCCCGTGACCGTGCTCAGAGCACATCCCACCCCCTTCAAACGAGGGATGGAGACAGTAGTGTTGCCAGCCATGTTTTAATCCAACATCCAGTGATTACCTACAGTCCCTCCTACAGAAGCTGCTCCTGTTTGTGTGGGAGATGCTCAGATGCTTCAGGGCTGGAAGTCAAGTGGTTTCAGGGTGAAGGACTGAGGCCACCCCACAGGGACATGAGAGCCCAGAGAGCGGTGTGCGAAACCCCGGCACTAGTCCGCCTTACTGGCTGTCCCACCAGGTTAGCCCTGAAGGAAACTGCTGGGGCAGTGTCCAGCACAGCTGCTGGGGCTTATTGCCGCTTGAGTCATTCACCCAAGGGAAAAACCACAGCAGGCTCTGGGCAGGCACAGTGGGATGGGCACGGGGAGCAGGAGAGGGAGCAGTATAAATAACAAAGTCATGTTCTTGGGGGCACCTGCTGAGAAGACGACTGGGACGTGCAGCTATATACTGTGTAGAGAGTGGGGTGTTAAACATGCGCTGCCTGTGCCCCCCGGACTCCAAGGGAGGACCGTCAGCCATGCTGTGCAAGCCCCAGGGAAGGCAGGAACACATGGAGCTGCTCTGCATCGTTTCCCCAATACATCAGCCACACAGGGGAAAGAAAGACACAGGGCTTAAGCGGCTCTGAAAACCGAGGTATGGAGAATGAGGCTTTTAGTCCTTGCAAGCAATGTGCTCCTATCTGTCCCTGTTATGGCACCCCTGCGGTCCTTTCTGAGCTGTGCTCTCACCGGCCTCGCACCCACCCGACCACAGGCTTCAGGAAGAAAACCACAATGCAAAATGCCCTCCCTCACCCTTTCTCCCCAGCTGTCCCTTTCCTCAATTTTAGGTAGAGAAGAGCAAGTGTATCCGCAGTAACGTAAAGGGCTTGCGTGCCAGGTGCATAGACGCAAGCAGAGAGCTTGCCCCTGATTGTCCTTGGGCAAGCCGAAAACCAGCAGCTCTGGTCCTCAGCATCCCAAATCCACAGGGAAAAGAGAAGGAAGAAAAGCTCAGCCTGCCTGGGGAGGGCGGTGGGAAGTCGAGCAAGAAGTGCTCCGTTACTTCGGAGGGTTTCACTGAAAGGACCCGAGGTAAAACTACACAGATAGCTTCAACTCTGGCATTTCCCAGTTCCTGAGTATTTGACTTCAGATTTGTAAATGTTCTTCTAAAGCCAGCAAAGGGCATGTGTTTATTTTGCACAGATTATGTATGAGTTAAACGTTCAGAAATTAGACAATTTCAGCAAATTTGCATAGAAAGAATCAGAGTATTATATCAGTAGCTTCTACAGACCTTAACAGTAGACATAGAAAATACTTTAGCATCTTCTTCAGATATGTGAAGGTAAAAGATCGGTGCTGTATGGCTTCTGAGCATGCCTGCGCATCGGCTGAAATTTAGATAAGAACAGCTCCATGTTAAGCAGTTTCCATCTGTGAGTTTCTTATTATGCCAAGTCAGATGTAATGGGCCCAAATCTATTAACACTTGTGTTTTGGAGAGCAAAGTTGTGCAAATTTTCTCAGGAAGGTTTAGTCAGCAACAGCAACTCTTCACTGAAAGGAAGGCAGAGATACTGCAAGTGTTTGCCTGAAGAAAGCAGGCTTTGCTGCTAGCTAGTATTGCTCCATGGCTTCCCTGTGCCCCGTCTCTGCCTGCTGACGTCTCCCCTGCAGACTCTAAGTCAGCTGGGCTCCTGGCATCCCCTGTCTGAGCAGTACCCGGAAGGTTTGTACGCAGGTTCGCAAGAGCCTTAGTAGTGTACAGTGATGCGGCAGGACCCTGCACAGAGCCAAAAGCCCTGCTCATCTGGGCAGCATCTCTTTGGGCAGAAACTCCTGCTGGATTGGGAGCTTAGGGATGAGGAACAGCTCCAGCCAAGCTCCTGTTGAAGACAGTTTGTGTTTCTGCAAAGCATTTATTTGTAGAAGTGATTTTTCTCTGGGATTTGTATGGGCAAAGGGACTGCACTCTGGGGTGTCTGGCCGTACCTGAAGCGATGCAATGGAGCCGTGGTCCTGAGCTCACAGTCGGCCAAGACACAGTGACTCACTTCCCGCACCGGCAGCAGGGATGTGGTTAGCTGCTGGGAGCTGCTCGTCCTTCACTCCCAGCTCTGCGCCGGCACACCACGGCGAGGGGTCCCACAGCCCCTTACCTGGGCAGGTCGGGGATCCACGGCCGGACTGCCTGGTCCCCTCCACCTGTCACAAGCAGGTCATTCGTGCTTCTTACTGAATTAAAATGCTTTTATGCCCTTGTGGGCTCTGAACACCCTCTGGTGCCCTCCGACTCCCCTTGTAGGAGCTCCCACGGCCAGCCACCCTGTCCTTCCCCTTGAGGCTTCCCCCTGTTCCTTTCTCTCCTTCACCTGCAGCTCAACATGAGTGGTGCCAATGGTGCACCCTGGAAAAACAGGAAACCTCCTCCAAGCCCCTCCGGTACTGACCACCTTTCATGAATTCGGCATTGTGATCCTGAGTCACTACCTTTTCCTCTTTTTTAATTTTAGAAGTAGTTAACTCCTGTCCTTTTTATCGTCTCAATGTATTCCTCCTCCCATACCCATAAGATTTCCTAATCCTCGATGACAGTTACTGAGTTTCCCATTAGCTGACAGAGAGGTCTTTTGCTCTTCCCTAATAGCTGAACACAACCCCAGTCCCCTGGCTATTTTTTCACCTTTTGTTGAACTTCATCCAGTTTGTTAGCAACCCTTTTCCTAAGGAGCAAGGTGGACCAACTGCAGCTTTGCCGGTGTCCCTGCACGTGCTGCTCGTCCCATTGCATAGGCACAAACACACCTTGTGCCAGCACCCAGGCAGCTCTGGGCAAGGGGGAGCAAATGAAAACATCAGAGGGAGCAAGTGACGGTTTCTAAGAAAAGTTAGAAATTAACAGGAAAGGAAACAATTCTGTCATCTTGCCCCCAAATCAAAATTGTTTTCCTAATACATGGGAAGAGGAATAACAAAAGCCCAGGGCAGCTAGAAACCAGTATCACAGAGGGAGTTGAGGTCCTCGTTCCCCTTCAATAGTCCATCTACCTTTCCATGCAGCCTGGAAGCTGAACAGAGGTATATCTGGTACAGCTGCGATCTGCTGCTACCGAGAGGATCCCAGAAAACGCTGCCACAGAGTTTCAGAGCAGAATAATTGTCTCTTACTAACTTTATAACCTTGAATTAAGCACATTCTCCACTTATAATCTACGCAGGAAAAATGAACTTTGAGATTGAAAAGCAATGCGTGTTTATAGTCAGATCATGAAGTAAGAGCGTAGTTGTGGTTGTGCCGGCGTCAGCTCTTTTAGATAACTTTACATCTACCTGCTGTCTGGTGAAAGGAAACCATAGACAATGTGATATCAGCCTTGTCTGCAGTTACCACATTTAGGCTGAAAAAAAAAAAAACAACCTTCTTGACATTTATTGGGTCTGCAGTGTAGATGGGCCATTAACCTTGTGCACATCCTTCATACTACACCGATAATAATATTTGACTAACTCACAGTGTTGCTGTTAAGTAACTGCTGCACTTTGCGTTGCGGTTACTGGAGGGAAGGTTTCTCGCATATTATTACAAGAAGTGATTTGGGGTAAGAAAACAGCACCATTTTTTCTTCTAAGTGCCTGGAGACAGAATGACATAGGGGCCTGAATTGGGAAGGGAAAGACTGAACTCCAGAGGTTTCAGGTTTTCAATGTTCCTCATGAAAATGATGATTTTTAAGAGGTATTGCTCCTGTGGTTAGGCAGTGAAGAGGATGTCTAAGTAACTGAAACAAAAGGACAGTAGCCTCATCATAACTGTTGTTCTGGATGACAGTAAGAGATAGCTTAAGGGAAAAAAAAATAAAAAAGAAATATTGCACCAGCAGTTAATTGGCACTATTTCCAACAATTCAGCTAAGCCTAGAGAAAACAAATATATGGGTTTAAAGATCGTTGCTATAGAAACGAGAAGAGATTTTATAGTTGCTTATGAGAGTAAAGGAGGTTCTGATTGATAAGACAATCGCATTCAAATAGTCACTATGGAAACCCAAGGTGACCTGGAGGAGACGTGACTCCTCTCGCTCTGCTCCTGTGGGCAGATGAAGACAGCCTGGGTGGGGGAAGGTCTGGGCTTGGGTGATAAAGCAGCAAGGCAGCACAGCGCTCACCGTGATGCTAGAGAAGCTCAGCGTTTCACATTTCAAAGCTGTGTGAGTGCTGATCTCTATATTGGTGAAATACATTTATTCGCTTACCCTTGAAAGAGGGCTTTTCTCTCATTGAAATCGACAGGAGCTCTGCAATTGTCTTCTTTGGGAGCAAAGTAGATTTTAGAGACCTTCCTATGTCTTCACTCCATCAAAGCAAGGAAGCACATTTGCACATCTCCCATGGAGCTCAGTGTTCGGCAGCTGCCTGTGCTTTGCTGAAATGGGGCTGCAGAGTTGCTGAGCACTTTTTGCCTTCAGTAACAAGACCTGTGCTTGCGCCATGGTCCCAGAAATAGGACAGAAAATGGACTGAATATGCACGCCTTTTTCTGGTAGATTGATTATTTAAGGACCAAAGTTAGTCAACCTGCACATGACATCATAACCCAAAAATTAAGTAGCTTGATAATACCTGAGTAACCACTTAACATTTGTTTTCAATATCCATTTTTGAAGTTCTTGATAGAAGTTAAATTAAAGGGCAGGTGGTCAGCACTCCTGGACAGAGCTGAAAACAAAAAGTTATTCCATACGTCTACTTTTATCTTATTGTCTCGATTGATGTAAAATGTTATTGCTGTGGATATCAGCTCCAAGTATTTGAAATACACTAATCCCCCAGTAAGGGTTCAAACTGGGCCAGACCCCCCAGGGCCAGACTCCCTCGGTTCCTCTGCCAAGCCTAGACACACTCTTCTCCTATATCATTTAGAAAATCTTTGATTCACACTACCCACATGCGATCAAATCATACAGATATTAATCATCAGAGATTTTTATCTTGCATTATTTCATAGAATCATAGAATCATAGAATCATTAAGGTTGGAAAAGACCTCTAAGATCATCAAGTCCAACCATCAACTAACACCACCATGACTCCTAAACTAGGCCCTGGAGTGCCACGTCTACACCTTTTTTGAACGCCTCCAGGGTTGACGACTCCACCACCTCTCTGGGCAGCCTGTTCCAATGCCTAACCACTCTTTCAATAAGGAAATTCTTCCTAATGTCCAATCTAAACCTCCCCTGACGCAACTTGAGGCCATTTCCTCTCGTCCTATCGCTAGTTTCTTGGGAGAAGAGTCCAGCACCCGCTTCCCTACAACCTCCCTTCAGGTAGTTGTAGAGAGCGATGAGGTCTCCCCTCAGCCTCCTCTTCTCCAGACTAAACAGCCCCAGTTCTCTCAGCCGCTCCTCATAAGACTTGTGCTCTAGACCCCTCACCAGCCTCGTTGCCCTTCTCTGGACACGCTCCAGCACCTCAGTGTCCTTCTTGTACTGAGGGACCCAAAACTGAACACAGTACTCGGGGTGCGGCCTTTCCAGTGAGGTAAAAAGAACTAGCTGGTAGTCTCAGGAAAACACTGATATTTCTGAGATTTCACCAAGTTTCCAGTGTAAACATGCAGATAGCAGGAAACAATGTCATCTGGAGAAAACCTGAGGATGCAAGTCCAGACTGCAGGAGTAGAGCACGGGTTCCTTGCAACTCTCGCTCCCCTGGGTTAGCTGCCAAAGCTGGTAAGAGTGGCCAGGAAATTAGTCCAGCCCAGGGGCAAGGCTGCTGCCTTTTCTAACCAGCCTTGATGGGTTTAGAAATTGCCCTCCCATGTAGCAAACCTAGCTGTGCTTGTACAACAGGTAATCCACAAAAAAAAAAACAAAAAAAAAACCAAACAAAAAAAGAACCCCAAAAGATAATACTGCTTCTGCTTCCATCATCAAAGGAAAAGTTTAGACCTCAGGCTACTCCTAGAAATGCAGGTAGCACTGACACTGTGGTGGGGCTGGAAGCAGGGAGAGCTGGTTGGACACACATTATCTTGAAAGAAATTCCTACTGGTTTTAAAGATAAGCAAAATTGTTACCTATTACTAAAGCTGTCGACCCGTGGCTGGAGGTAGAAATCACTAATGTAATGGAGTCATAATAATTCAGCTGCAAAGAACGAGAGAAAGAGAATAATACTGAATAAAAGATGTGCTCACAGGAAGGTGCAGTCTGCCGGGTGAGTTTCTGTTCTGGTTTTGTGTCTGTAGAAAGGAAATGTGTAGGTAAATAAATAAGAACAAGTTAAGCTCTTTGCACAGGAGTGAATGGTGTAAATGTGTAGCTGAGCCTTTTATCCTCAGCACACTGCTGCTCACACTCTCCATCACCAAATGACAGAGCAGCTCTGATTGTTGGGTGGTTTTTTTTTTAATCCGTGTAATGCAGTCTCTGTGCACCTTCCAGCAGATGTAAGTCACACTGGGAGAGAAAACCGTTGTAGCTGTTCTGGGAAAATATTCAAGGTGTAAAGGTCTCCCAAAGCACACGTGGGAACCCGACAGCTTTCTCCCCTTGGCAGTGAGGATGGGTAACACTTCTTTACCAGTGCTGGGAATGGATTGGGAAGATGCTTTTCTGAGAGCTTATCACCCTTTTCCTCCAGGCTGAAGCGGTCTCAGAGCATCCCTCCTGGAAGCACACGCTACTCTATTCCCTGCAAATCATTCCGACTGGAACAGGCTCCCGTGGGCCTCAGCAACCCCGTACCAGAGGCATAAGCTGTCTCTGACAGACTGCTTCTGCAAGCTCCACTTTGAAACCTGTCCAAGGAGACAGTGCAACTTGCTTTCCCCCTCCCACCTTCCAATTTTAAAGAGAAAACCCCCAAATTATTATGATGGCAGCAAAGCAGCATTTTGAGAAAACAGTTCATGAAAACAACCAAACTCGTAGGGGTTTGAAATCCTAAAGCTCTCAACACCGTGGGATGTGTTTTGCTTCAGCGTCCAATCCTTCATCTCTCTGAAAAGTGACAAGTAGCTGTGATCCTTATAGCTGTTCCCTGGTAAATACCATAAATAAACTAGCGGATAGTGTAGGGTTTCTCCAAGAAGTGTGTAAAGGCAGTAAGCACCATCTGCTGGCTTCAGCATGAAAAAGGAAACCAGGAATTTTTCATCTGGTTGCACGTCTCTTCGGCTGTTCTGCCTCCAGTTTTAGGGCAAACTCAAAGAAACTGGTGCAACAACATCAAAATGGAGCAACCTGGCTGGGGAATCCTAACCATGAGCTAGACTGCCTGGGGAACATCAGTTATCCTGCAGACAGACCAAGATAATATAGGACAAAAAGAAGAATGTTAAATGCAGTGAAAATTCACAATAATTTTGTCAGAGTTCAAACTGAGCATCATTAAAGACCTTCATTTCTCACCTGGTTTTGCATTTTATTTGAAATATAAATGCTTACCTCTGCAGAGGACATGAGCCAAATATTGACACAGCCTTAAAAAAAAGAAACAGCCAAGAAATGTTTTGCAAGAAAACTGTATGACAGACTCATTTTCCCCCTTCAGTCCCTGATCTCAAATAAGGATGTGAGGATTTGGCACAAATATAGCAGGACAGCGTTTCGCAGATGGCTAATTCATGTTGTCGATATTGGTTACCAAAGGACCAGTGATTAAGCCAGTGAGAGCTGAAGGCACACATCGGCTTTGCAAAGCTGCTCAGCAATTTGCAAAAACTGAACCCAGAGCACCAACAAAAGTAACGAATACTTGAGAATTGCCAGCTCCCAAACAACCAGCAGAGCCAGCCCCAGCCTTTTGCATTCAGAGTAAGACAGAAAATGCCACATTCACAGTTAATTCATGGGAAGGCCTAATCCTGCAGCGCTGGGGCCCAAGACTTGGGCATGTCCCGGTGGCAGGTGTGCAGAGCCCCCAGCTCTTCCTTGGCTTGACCCACACGGCAGCGGTGCTTCCTCCGTCCAAGGCACCTTGTCCCCCTGCCACAGGGTCTGCATGGAGCAGCCAGGCCAGCATGCAATGGCTCAGGGGAGACGAAGAGCATCTGTGTGCATCAGAGGGGAATTTCCCACTCCATCCCTCCCCAAGGAGCGCTGGGGTTTGTGCTAGGAAGAGCTGACAGAGGGAGGCTTGCTCAGGTGCACCAGACCAGGCTTCCTCCTCCCTTGCTCAGCCTGAGTGCTGTACATCCTGCTTGTTCTGCCAGGCCGGGATAAAAGGGGCAAGATACCCATTTTGCTAGCTCTAACCAGGGGATAATTCTTCCTCAGAAGATGCTTCAATAAACATTGGGAGCTCTCTCCTCAGACTATGTCTGCAATATGAAAATGTTGAGGTTTAGTTGTTTTAAGCCTACTTTTGGTTTTGACTGCAAGATGAAGCTGAGTGAGTAACTTCTTTCTGACTAGGTTTGTCCTGCCAGAAATCCATGCGACCTGGTGGTAGTGGCTGTTCTATGCTTGCACAGCAGAAACAAATAGGAGATGGCTTGGCACTCTGCATTGCTGTGATCAAGTCAGTGAACTAAGAATGCAACATCTCTGCTCTCTGGTTAGATGAGAACTATTTCCTTATATCCACAACCTCTGGCTTGTTGAGAACAAGATGAATGGCAGGTCTTGGAGGTTTCACTTCAGCACAAACCCCTTAAACATCTTCTTTTAGTCTCTATTCTATAAATTAGACAACTTAATGGTAAATGCTGTGTATGTTCATGTAGCCATAATCCACCGAGAATGCTTTACTTAGATCATGAACCATTATTTCAATGCTAATGCCAGCACTCAGGTCGTCTAATGCATCAAGTGCAGCTTGACCCTACCAGTATCTTTAAACATTATCTGTCAACAAAACCCAGTTTCATTAAAGTCTCTGCTAAAACATCCTCACTGCTCCACCACTGTAGCTCCACAATAACACGTTCATACGTTGCAAGGTTTATTGCTTTATCATCCCACTAACCCAACCTTCGGTTTGGCAAAGGTCCTACCCTTACACTCGTTTATAAACAAATAATACAAAGCTTCCCAGGAGCTTAATTGCTTTTGTTTGCAATACTACAGCTTAATATGGGCAGTTGTCTGTAGGTACTTATTATGTATCCTTGTAGTACCTGGTAATAAACTGTGAAACATCATGTGCAAAATTAACTGAAACATGGCTTGTTAATTATAAAAGGTGCCCTAAAGTACATGTTTCATTTAACAAAATGATTAGTTATAAATATTTTATTGCAACAGCAGGCTGTTTGGTATGCTACACAGTAGTTAACGGGGACACTTTGTCACATTGGGTCCAACCCTGCTTTTTGTCACTTGAAAGGGAGCAGGATTAAACCTGTTCACCCAGCACTTTCCTCAGGCGAATGGCCCCTAACCCCTGCAGCAGAAGGCAAAATGCCATTCTCTGGGAGATGTAACACATTTTCCCCCAACCCCGGTGTAAAGCAGGGAACGGCTAGGCATGAGGAAGCTTTGGGGTCACTGGCTAAGCCGATGGCTGCATGGCGTTGTCAATCAGTGTCATCTCCCATTTGTGCTGAACATTTCTTAGTGCCAAATATTTTGGAGGCAGGTCCTCAATAGGTAGCTACGTTTCACGTTCACTCACCATCAAGCGCAGGACGCACCCATACACTACCATTTATGTCTGACTTCAAGCCGAATAAACACCCAAGCACATAATGTGGGTAGAGTAATAATATTAAGATTATAATGAAGGGAGACGAAGTGACCTATTTAACGATATAGTTTTGTACATCCAACGGGACATTGTGGAGAAACATCACGTGAGGCTCTAATTGCTGTCAAGGCTAGAGGGATCCAACAGTGCAAGCGGGAACCACTCACACTGTTGCCAGGAGGAGTCTGTTGTACCATGTCATGACAGTGAAATTCAACACCCACTTAGGCTTCTCCTTGATGAACTTATCCTAAAAAGCAAGCAAGGACGTTGCCATCCCCATGCTCCATGAGAAGACAAGACGCTGCTGTCAGGTCTGGGCTCCGTGCACGGCTGCCATCTGATGCCTCCAAGGACCTCAGACATCTTGCAGAGATGGAAGGCGAATATTGTGTGACTTCCACCAGACTGAGTGCAGTGTAGATTGCATTCTATTAAATGTAACAGAGAATGAAGAGCCATCAAGTCCCACCCAGGGTGAGCCCCTTGCTTGCCACCTATAACACTAGCAAATCAATTATTCTACAATACCCTTTTTTGTTGGTGGGGCTGACCCTTGCCTCATGTCTTCACAACGTATGGCTGCATTTGGGAGTGGCATGGCGAAGCTCGGGTGGTTTTTGTAAGAGTGTCCAGCACGTACTCATCGCTGTGCAGGGAGAGGAGCAGGGACACCAGTGTGGAGTGTGCCTTTGGGTCAGTTTGAGCAGGATTAGGATATTAGGATTGTTTTCCAAACTTCTTGCTCAATTTGGACAAAACCCAAAAGGAAGCTTAGATCCTGTAGCAAGCAAATTATTTTCTAAAATAGAATGAAAAAGTGCATTTTACAGAAGAATTTTAATGTGAAAATTTGAATCTCATTTAATACTTCCTCTCTTTAATACACTGTAAACCATGACTTAAACCCTATTGATGAATTTCTGAGGCTGCAGTTCTTACTCCTGGTTTTGGCTAAAAGACTTGTTCTTCAAGTGAGAAAAAACAAACTAAAAGACCCCGAAGTTGTCCCCCATGCACATTCATCCACTAAATTCTTCCTGTTGCAACAGAGTCTGTTTTCATGAAAAGTCTTTCAACTTGCTCATGACTGTGGGTATGACACAGCTTTGAGACAAATATGTTATGTGAAGAGTAACTGAATTAGTGTGCTTTATTTTCATAACAGATTTAAACTCAGCTGGAAATAATAGTGTTTTCCAGTCTCAGTTTTCATATTGGTTTCTAGATGAGTATCAGAATTTTAGGAATAACTTTTTTTCCAAACATGGATCAGACTAATCCAATTAGGGTTCATTTTACATAAAAATGCCAAATCCATCATGACTGAGCAAAAATAAATGTGGCCCAAATATTGTTCAGTTCTGTTTGCAGAGTTATCCTACAGTCCTACAGTTTTTACTTAAGGCAAACAACCTTCCCTCCCTCTTTCCATAACCATAAACAAGTAACCACTCTTGTAAGAGGTTACCACACAAGTAAGACACAAGGAGAAACTATATATTTAAAATACAGCTTTTCCACATCACCTATTTTTGAACGCCTAATACTCTGGGTTTCTGGGGCAATTCAGTGGCTGTTGAATGATTTCCTGTCTGCAGGATTAGGTCCATAGAGCAGAGCTACGCTTTAACAAAAGGTGATCTTGCTTTTCAGGCTTTTTAAAATTGTAGTTCACTTACTGTGCTATGTGGACTCATGCACTTCTTCATTATCTGCTTGAACTTCTCTACATGCATTGATTTATAACCTTCCTTTTCTAACTCCTGGGAGTAGAAGAAACAACATAACGTTGCTGAAAAAGATAATATTTGGTTTACTCATTCATTACCGAATGCGTTAATGTGACCCTACACTTCTGGACAATTTTCTCTAGAAATACAATAATTTTCTTAAATCCAGCAAGAGTTCATTACTCCGGTAGTTGAGAAAGTCTAGCTTTGCATTAGCACCTTGTGCCAGATCCTGTCACCTGACTCCAGCAAATCATGACAACTGGGCTTAAGTCTCATGCTTTTTGCAGCCTGGCTATACTATTTAATAAAATGAAAACCTGTTTGGCTACTTTTTAGTCATCTGGATACAGTGGTATAATTATTGTTAAATAATGAAGGAAAACAAAAGCCAGGAAATAAGCCCAGGGCTTTCTCTGCACTGCAAAAAAAATTATGGTAATTTCAGTCTCCTTAGAAATATATTGTTGAGAAAAGTATTGTTTGCAGCATGTGAAAAGTCTATCTAAGTATGGAAAAGTGCTTTAAAAATGCTATGCATCAGGTTAAATTATGGCTCTTGTGTGTACCGAGTACGACTGTGGGACAATTTTTCCTGGATACCCAAAAGTGGTCTTCTTGCCACCTCCAGAATGGACATCTCCATCCCTCCTTTCTGATGGGCCAGAGTGGTTCTATCTGAAAAGGCGCTCAGGCCAGGAGGATCAAGATTTTTGCTGTAGAGTTGGATTAAGACATCCTGATCATCTATTCCCTGGTCTTGAGAAAGGTATAATGTGTTTGGGCAGCCTGTCTGAACAGCAGAGGATGGCAAGGGGGCTGGGATGGAGATGGCTGGTGGTGGTTGCCACCTGCCTGGGCAGCAAGACAGCATTTCCCCTGAAGCCCCTGCAGAGATGGATGTTCCCTTTGGCCTCCCAAGGGCTTGCCAGGTGCATGTTGAAGGCAGCTTTCACACAGTGGCTGGCAGGCAAGCCACATCCCTGGCCATCTGTGAGTGCAGCCCCGTGCCCTCGCTGCAGCCTCGGCTCCACTGCAGCTACCCCACTTTGAAAATGTGAAAATGTGCTTGCCAGGAGACTCTAACCTGAGACTGGCCAACATGTTCATGCTTTTCCTCTCTCCTGCCATCTCTAAAGCTTGCTGTCTGATTTGGGCTGATTTTCTTCCTTCTTGCACATCTTCCCCAGCCTCTGACAATTCCTCCTCCCTGGCTGCTAGGTCTTGCTCCTTTCCCTGATCCCTCCAGTCCACATTTTTCCCATGCAGGCCCTCATTTCCTCTCTCTTCTCCTTCCTGAGGCTCAGCCTGTTGCAGAGTCTGGCCCACAGAGCAATTTCTATGGAAGAAGTGGAGAAGTCAGGCAAGCACTGTGTCCCCTTCTTGCACCCCTGGCCTCTGCCCGACCCATGTCACCTCCTCACACAGCCCTTGTCTCCTCCTTTCTTTACGGTCCCTCGTGGCTGTCAGGGCAGTCTGAGCCACGACTCGGTGGGCCAGCTTCTGGAGTTGTGATCACATTAGGTCATCTAGAAACCAGGGCTGTGTCTATTTATTATTTAAAGAGTCACGGCACTATTCCCAGGACTTGAACCCAGCCAGCTGGGAAGTTTTGCCGCTCCGCCAGCTCTGATAGCTGCACTGCTCAGCTCAACAGCCTCCTGCCAGCAACTCGCAGAGTCTGCAGAGCAGTCGGGGCACTGCTGGCAGGGTGCTTTCTCTGCAGAGCCCCCCTCCTTCTGCAGCCGGACCCTTGACTCCACAGCAGGCAATTTGCCAACCTAAAAAACCTGCTCTGTTCATTGCTGCCAAAATTCCCATGCTGGATCAGCATCCCAAGCCGGAGCACAGCCAGGAGCACAGGCAGAGACCTCAACCACCCCTTGCTCCCCACCACCCGCAGCCATGCCAAGCACCTCCCGGCACAGCTCCAGCCTCTCATCTCATGAAGAACAGCAGGAGAAGGGATGTATTTAGCTGCCTCATTACAAACATTTTGGAGGGCGAGCAAAGGAATAGAGCTGCCTCTTTCGCTGTGCCGCAGCCCCCTTTGTGTAGGTTGCCCAACCTACAGCTGCCTTTCTAAGTGGGCACCAGGTTTCCTCCTCCAGCAGAAAAGATCTTTCCCTTCTGACAGCTCTTGGCTCCTTCCCTGTTGCAAGCTCCCAAAAGCAGCTGGAGACTAATCCCGGAGCACAGCTCCCTTTTCCCTTCCTCTTCCTAAGCTGCTTCCTCCTCCAGAGCCAGACAGCAGGCGTCATGCTGAAGGAGAGTAAATTTATCACCAGCAAAGCACTCATGCCACCAGCAACCACAAGCTGGGCAACTGCTCTGTGCTGGGGAGACTTTCCTCCCTCCACCTAAGCGTTGTGTTGGTTAAGGAGAGCCCTCTGGCCGAGGGGTTGCGTCTCTCACAACCACTTGGCACAGTCCTGCTGGCCTCCTTCCAACCCAACGTTGCTCTTGGCCCGCTCTGGGCATTTGTTCCCATGCTTGTGTAGAGATAACAATTTCACTGGCAAACACATACCTGAAATGCAGAATTCAGCCTCTGAAGTTCTTCAAGAATCATTTGTTGTTCAATGTTGCAAAGTAACAAAAGAAAGCAGGTATTAAAGAAAAAAGTCACCCACAGTGGTATTAGTCACACTTACAGTAAAACTGTGCAGTGAATTGTCTAGGTGCCTGGAAGCATGCTTCTAGAAGGGGCAGGTCTGAATTAATTAGCAGACACATTTCTTCTTTTCATCGCAGATTATTTTCTTAAATAAATTTACCATATTTATGCAAACAAGATCCCATTTATACATATTCCCTAAATAAAAATCTTTCCTGTACCTACTGAAGACAATGAGGATTCAACACTACCTTTTAAGGCAGCATCCTATTTTTAATCCACCAGTGTCTCGTAATTGCAAGCTAAGTGTCTTCTCACGATAGCTACTGGGAGCTCACTACACTCCTTAATTTGTATATAGTTCCTAGTAAAATCAATTATGGTTATGGAGAAGCAAAATATTTTCTGTACCTTTGCAGTCATCCAAGGAAAGTGCATTTGTCTGGTTTTCCCCTCCCTTTCTTCAGATCAGAGAGACATGGTGTTTGCTGCTCCACGTACTATTATTCAGCAGAATGACAGACAACAGTTTCAAATTTTCACAGAGCTGCCTTCATCAATAATTTACTGCATAAATAATGCTTCTTGAGCAACAGCAATCAACAAGACCCTGAGATGGTAAGCAATGGGACAGAGCAGCACTTCACTTCAATATCAGTATACATATTCCTGATGGCATCAGCCAGGAATCAATCCAGAGCCGTGCTGTCATACTATTGACACTGTACAAACAGCCTAGAGCTGGGGTCTAACTGGTGAACTGGACACTGGGGAGATCCTACAAGAGAGGCAGTATTGTGAGAGCAGCAAATGTATCGGCCACAGCAGATGGGTTTGTATTAAGCACAGGAAAACTTTGGGAAGAGAGTTGAGGAGAGCAGGAGGTAAGAGGGGCAATACTGGAAGCGATGCAATTCTGCTATCAGCTCTCCCCCTTCCAGAGGCAGTCCCAGCAGGGTTGTACAGACATGTCCGAGTGACCGGAAAGCCCAGCCCTGGCAGCTCCAGCCACTGCTCCTGTTAGGGGGGATCTCTAGCTAGCTTCCCCAGCAGCTCGTCCTTTTTGTCCCTACCGCCACATGGGAGGGGAGAGGAAGGTGGGTGAGCCCCGGGATCCCATTTCCCAGAGCATGGGGAGGGAGAGGAATCTCCCCTGCATTGGGAGATCTCAGCCAGACTTGACTTTAACTCTATTTTAACCCCATCCTTACTGCTCTTTCTTGCATGCCCAGACTGTGGCAAAGCCAAAGGACGACCACACAGACTCCCCACGCCAGCAGCGACAATGCATATTCATGCAGCCATCGTAATAAGAGCGTGCAATACTTAGCATTTATATTGAGAATTTTGCCTCCTGAGCAGCAGACATAGATTAAAATTCTAATTCTCCTCTTGAATACCAATATCTGCTGCTAATCTCTCTCTCTCCCTATCCTGCCTTTCTGAAAGTGAATAAATAACTGGCTGATGAGAGAAAAGGCATTTCTTTATTCAGAGTGATCGGGCTTGTGGAAATCTGTTATTCACGCCATGCACGCTCAGGTCCTGCACACAGCCTCAGTATTGTCATTCCCCGAGAACCGGTTCATGTCGCTGTGTCCTCTCAGAGACCCAGCCCTACTCAGAAGACGAATCAGCCAATATTCATGGACAGAAATTTCATCCGGTTAATTGAATCCCGTGTTTATCCTATGCCTGTCTATCTGCAGCTGCTGCCAGAGGTTTCGCATGCTATTAGGTTTTCTTTTCTTCAGGCAATCCTGTAGGCTCCAACATCCCAACTTCTCTTTCTCAAAGCATTACTTCCCACGCACACATTCTTTTATTTTCTCCTCCATCACTTGGAGGCTGAGCTCAGTCAGGAAAAACACAGTTTTCCCTCCGCTCCACACTTGGTGGGGTTTACTGTTGGCTTGTGGCCTGGCTGATGCAGGCAGGTGTCTGGGAATGACTTGCCTGAGCACCAAACTTCGGTTTGGGCAGCTCACGCTATGAAGATGAAGGTTTGATTTCTCAGCTGCCTGTTGCAGAGCCAGTAGCTAGGACTATTAGAAGTTTGAATTGCATAGCCGCTTGGATTTGGTTTTGGCCGGCTCATACTCTGCCTTCCACCTGAACAGCTACCCATGTAATTCAGCATGCCATAAACAGGTTTTTTTTCCTCATTACTGGGTAATTAGGTTCTCCCAAACTGCTAGTGACAGCTCTGTGTCTGGCTGCCTGGCTCCTCTTTGTCAAATCCTATTCATAGCAGAGACATTTAGAAGTTGAGGGAGGCACACTGCAGTGTTCATCATACCTTTCCTTTTCAGAGGCTCTTTGCAGGGTTGAAGCGGTGCTGAGCATTTGCACTGTCTGATACATTTACCATGAGACCAAGGAAGTTACCCCTTTGCTGCCCTTTCCATGCCTCCTTCCCCAGACATGCGGGGAGGGGGGAGCCATCCTCCCAGGCTGCTTCCCTGGAGCTGTTGGCAGGAGATGCAGCCTGCAGCCTGAGGACTCCTAGACAAGCTGAGGCACTCGAGGTGCAAGGTGTCCTGTGGCCAGAGCCAGCCGCAGGAAAGCGTGATGGGCAGTGGGTGGTGAAGGTGGCTTGCTCCCTACCCTTAATTTATTTAGCAGTAGAGAGATAATCTGAGAGAAGAGATAGAAAACCTAAACCTTTGGGAAGGGGATGATGAGGCAGATCAC
Source organism: Fregata magnificens (assembly GCA_013389945.1). Lineage (NCBI taxonomy): Eukaryota > Metazoa > Chordata > Aves > Suliformes > Fregatidae > Fregata > Fregata magnificens. Next base: position 132,281 of record WAAD01029548.1, on the reverse strand, counting down.
ACCCTACATCAGCAGGAGGTGCTGCTGTACACTGGTCACGTTTTGTCAGCAAAGTTATTTTGAAGCTCTGAGTGCAAGCAGAGCATGGCTGCAGTTACGGAGATGCTGGCTGGAAGGGACCTCTGGAGGTCTCTGGTCCAATCTCCTGCTCAGAGCAGGACTATTACCAAAGCTAGATCAGGCCAGCCTTGCGTCACCTAGCCAAGGCTTGAAAATCTCCAAGGATGGGGATTCCCCTCTCTGGGTAACTGCTCTGGTAAAAAGTTTACTCTTCTGGTAAACCTTTTATGTCCTACTTAAAACTCGCAGGCCACAAGTCATGCCTGTTGTCCCTGCTTTTATTGTCTGGCATGACTAGGAAGAGTTTGACTCCAAGGTCTTTGCAGTAGCCCTTTGCGCAGTTGTAGGCGGTATTAGGCAGCTGTTAAATCAGCCCTTCGCTGCCCTTCTCCAGAGTAAACCAGCTCAGGTCCTTCAAGGCCTCCTCCTGGGTTCTGTGCTCTAGGTCCCGACCACCTTGGTAACCTGCTGGACCTTCTCCAGTTGCTCCATTGCTCTTTTGAACCGGGAGGCCCCAAACTGGGTAATATTGAATATTATCCTGCAGCCGTTACTCAGATACCAGCTCTCTTCCTTCAACTACCTCCTCTTTGCTGCCCTTCCCATGGAGGAAAGCTCCCTGTTACCACCCACAGTGCTACTTCTGTGCTCTTCTTTCCACTTGTTAGCAACTGTGGCTACACAGCACAGGCACAAAAAAAGGTCAGTATGTCCAAAGAGATGACAACTTTTTGCACAGCTTTACAAACCAATATTACCTTCCCACTACCACCTTGCCCCACTTAAAAAAATTTGACCAGAAATATCAGGCTGCTCACGTGCCAATAACACTCTCTGCCATGTTCACTAAGATCAGCTTATCTGTGTTTCCTCCTTTACCGTATTACATAGGCTTCCTTGTACTCATGTACTTCATACATACCTATTATATATACTTCAGCTGTAAACTCCCATGGTGTAACTTCTCATTTTCTGGTTTTGTGGAGTCACTACCTCAGTGGGAACCTGCTTCAGAGTCAGCATTCCCACGTATCACAGCAGCTACTGTTAACGGGAACACGCTTAATACTGAAAGCAACAAGATGCCCTGGTTGGTGCTTTCCAGCACGTGCTCTAGCTGCATCTGTGAAAAACACAGGTAAAAGCTAATTTAAGGGAAGAAGAAAGCTGTGGTATAAAACACAGTCCTGGAAAAGTCATCTTCAAGTGACAACCATGCTCATGCTGTGAGATTACAGAAAAGAATCGGTTTTGCCGGAAGAAGAGTCTGCGATTTCCAGAATGTTAGTAATCAAACACACCGCATATAACTGAGAACAATATGCATGTAGCTCAGATCCCTATAATCAGAAAACAGCTTCTTTCTTCCAGGCTCCAGCATTCAGAAGAAAAAACCCATCACTGATACACACTTGAGCAGAGATTACAACTGGCAGAACACTAACAATCCCTGCCTGCTGTAAATTGTGCCTGTGAGCATCCTTATGAAATTGTGCGACAGAGCAGTGGTCCGTATGGCAGGTGGTGTTCCAGGTCACCCGTGAGACCATCCTGCAGCACAATGTCATGGCTTGTCAGCATAGCTGAGCTTGAAACAGTGAGGGGGTGCCTGGTTCATGCATTACTGAGATTTTTTTGTTATCTTTTGCAGCCACAGAGTGAGAATTATTTCTCCTAACACACCAGCAGCGGGGGAGGAGGTGGGGGAAGGCTGTACGTGACTGCCACATTGAGTTGTTTTAGCATGAAATGCATGCAGAAAGCTACAAGCAGGCCAGAAATTCTTGAGTCCTAAGCTCTTTTCACATCAGGCTGGAATTTGTGTCACGTCCATGCAGAAGCCAGTTACCAGAGACTGCTGTAACCACGACTGAGTGGAACCAGGTGTTTGTATTTTATCTTTAACAGTCTGTATTACTCCACTGTCTTAAGTGCTACAAAGAGCTTACAAGATAAAAACAAGGCAAGAGAGTAGGGACAAGTGCCCTGCTGTGGATGGGAAAGATAAAAACAAAAAGGAGAACAGGGGAAATGTCTGCTGGCAGCAACTAAAGACACTTTGGCCACACAGTCCAGCTGCTGCAGTAAGTCAGTCAAGCCACAGAAACAGTTGGAAAGGGCCAAATTCAGCTCCAGATTTGGACACCTTGGTTTTGTGGATGTACAATATGAGCTGGGTGTCTGACCTCCTCCTACAGCCTAGTCAACACAGCTATGCCCTGCACCCACTGCACCACTCCATTGCCTGTAGGGTTTATCGTGTGCCCAGCTACAGGTTCCTAATGCCACCTGAGATCCCCTGGGGTATCCCAGACATTTGTTTGGGAAGGTAGGTATAACAACAGACCTGAATCAAGCCCCCGTCAACGCAGGCAGCGAAACCAAGGAACAATTCAGCTCGCCCCAAAGTGGGGTCCCCTGCTGACCAGCCAAGCGCCCTCCAGCTGGGGCTGGCCATACCAAGTGGGTCTCCAAGGGCTGTAAAGGGAACTTCAACAGGCAGCTCACATGGAGCCACCTGCACTCAACTATCCAAGCCCAACTCCACTTGTGGGGCTGCAGAGCTGCACCCCCCTGTTTACCCTCTCTTAGTGCTCCCCAATTGCTAGACAAGGTAACTTAGGCTAGACCACTCTCAGTAAGACATCTGAACACAGGTGGGATAGGCTATGAGAGCAGAAATGCACAGTTACAGCATATTAGTTAATGGCTTGTAACTTGTTAAATTGCCATTACTTGAGCCTCCATCTAATCTACAAAGGAGAGAGAGCCAGAACAAAGACCTGTTCTTGTGAAGTGGATTTCTTCTTCCTGGTTCTTCATCTCTAGTTTTGAACTCTTCATTAAAAGGTCAATATGTGGTTAAATAAAGACTCAAATAAATATGCCCACTATAAAAAATTACGTTAGCAAACATGCATGTTCATAGCTAGGTCTGCTCTCCCTAGTTCAAAGGAAGAGCCGACTTCCCCAGGAATGTTGAAACCCTGGTTTTGTGACACCTCGATTGTCCTGAAGACCTGTCTCTCCCTGCCACAGAGCTGCATTCCTGGGCAATCACAATGCTGTTCAGATAAACTACTGGCTTGTGATGGATGGCAAAATGCCAAAACTTTCCTGTATGTCCTGTCACCATATGACATTACTGAGACCCAACGAGCCAGAGATTAAGTAACTTCTGGGGCAAAATGATGCTTGTGCCACCACTGTATCATTTTCAACAATTTTATCTTACTAACTAGCTACCAACCTACACTGTTATTAGGGTGCTTTTGCTTCTATACTCTTCCTTATGTCCCTGAGCGACTCAACCACAGATCTTTCTTTTTATCCTACTTATCAATTCCCTTCACTTGACAGCTTCTAACATATCAGTTTACATTTTTAATGATGTTTTCAATCCTATCTAATCTCTGCCCCTTTAAGACACACAAACACACCCACACTATCTGCTCCTACTTCGGTCCAAAGCTTTCAGTTTCTCTTCCCATTTTCCTTGCTCACAGTTCAGACATTTCTTTCGTTTTGACTCTGTCCACTTCCCTGGAAACCATTGCCGTAATCGTAGAATCATAAAACAGTTTGGGTTGGGAGGGACCTTTAAAGGTCATCTAGTCCAACCCCCCTACAACGAGCAGGGACATCTTCAACTAGATCAGGTTGCTCAGAGCCCCGTCCAGCCTGACCTTGAACACTTCCAATGATGGGGCATTGACAATTTCTCTGGGCAATCTGTTCCAGTGTTTCACCACCTTCATGTGGCTGTCCAAAAAGTCTTCCTTCTTCCAGATGTCATGCAGTGAGGAATGCCTTCACTTAGGAACTGTATGTACTGTCCTGCTTGACAGGCTATTATGGATTTATAAAGACTTCCTTATCTTCTTCACTCCCTCATGAACAGATGGACTTCTCAGCCAGAGATTTCTCAAGACAACAGCATGATAAAGGGCCAAAACCCAACCCCTAGCCCTGAGACTGGGTGACACGGTTTGGGTTTTGGCCACTCTGGCTTAGGGCTAGCTTTATCTACAGATTCTTCTTGGAAAGGGGTGGCTGGAGTAGTCCCAAAGAGAACCAGGGTATAAACTATCATTCACTGCTGTAGATAGTCAGATGGTCTAACCGCCTCTTATTTTGCAACATGGATGCAACCAGAGGTTGCAGAATCAGGAGGCAGGCAGCCCTTGCTGCATCTCCAGCAGATACATCTCACTGAGCCTGTTCAGCCACATGAGAACAAACAAATCAACAACAATAAACCACATTTGAAATGTTAGTCATTGGTTTCTTCTGCTTCCAAGGAATTTGTGTGGTTTTGGCCTCTAAAACTCCTTTTTCTTGGCTTTTTCTGTTGCCAGGTGAAAAATGGCATGTTTGGGAGGAAGGAACAGCTTGCCAGTCACAACTTTTCCAGCAGAAATGTCCTTCCTGAGCCACACTGTGTCACAGCTGGTCCAGGACAGCCCAGTGGTTGCAGGGACACATCCTGCTGAGTGACGCAAGACCAGTTTGGTCACAGGCGGTCAAAACCTGCTCCATTTCCAGCCCTGCCAGGAATGAATGGCCATGGGATGGAAGAGGGTAGCACATTACACACAAATACATGTTGGCCTCTCCGTAACCCATCACCTCTGCTGAGTGTCACAGTCAGAGTAATGTGGCACTTGGGTGGCACAGGATATGGTCTGTGGCATGGAGACTGTCACAGCTTGATTGATCTTGGTCAGGCTCCATTGAACACGAAGGCACTGGGGGCACATGGCAGCGCATTGCCCATGGATGAGGTTTTGGATGAGGACACAATTCTTCAAGTGCTTCTAATTACTGGGCGTGACCAGAGTTTATAATTATTACCAGTCAAGCATTATTCCCTTATTTGAACGTTGCTAGCGTGAGTTATTCTAACATTTATTTTTCTGAATTTTTAAAATTGGACAAGCCTTCTACAAGGAACTGGTACCACAGATGAGGAATGGGTCACAAGGACCAATTTAAGCTCTGTAAACTACTTGCCACCACTTATCCTTGCCAAGTGTTTACTGCTTCCTTTAAAATCTCCCTTGCCCATGAGCAGCATGCAGCTTTTCAGTACTTTTTCTTAGAAACCAGAACAAACTTTTGTGTTGCAACCAATGCTCCAGGGAGAGACTAATTGCAAGAAAACAAGCTCCAAAGCAACAGCTGGTTGTTAGACAAAACCAATCCAAAAATGTAATTTGCTGGAGAATCTGCATTTATGTGCAAAAATGCACATGCTGAGAGGTGAACGTGTAAGGTCTCACTTTCTTCCTTAGAGACGTGGTGTCCTGGAAAGTGCCTGAGCAACTTTAAGACCTGAGCTGCCAGTCTCTAGCAATTTGAGGCAGCAGTTGCTGCCCGCTGGACCCCCAGCTCTGGCAGGTGGACGCAAGTGCGTGGGGCAGGACTTTGCTACAGCTCTGACCACACGACTCCCCACACCTCCCTCCTCTCTCAGCATCACGCAGGAAGTTGGGGATGCACGGGGCACGCAAGGTGCAGGCGGCAGGGCAGCACCACCCACACCACAGTCATCTCTCTACCCCCAGTGTGGCACCCAAATCCTGCTGTGGGGCTGAGCATTTCTGATCCTGGGTTTGGGTAACACGGTGTGAAGGAGTACAAGGCTCTTGTAGCCCTGACCCCTCAGCATAACAAAATGAAATCCATAACCCACAGATCTACACCAGGGAAGACAAATTGCAAAAGAAAATTAGTACAATTTGCTTCCATGGGAATAAATGGATTTTTTTGTGTTAAATTCACTGGGGGAGCTGTAGGACAGAGATTGTGTTAAAAGGACATTCCATAGTTACTTATCCATGTGCCTAGCGTACATGGAAAAGCAGTCCTAGTGCTCTAGAGAGTTGCCTGGGGTTTTCTATTTATATATATATATATTTCTATATATAAATATGTGTTTATTTCCTTGAATGCTTCAACTTTTAATATAACCATTCTGAATTCAGAGAGTTTTTGTGCCTTGATAAACTACCAGCCTGAGTTTGCAAGTGTGTTGACTGCCTATGGTTAAATTATTTTCTTTGTTAAAAAAATAAGTACAAAAATCCTCAAAACAGATTCACTACCTTTTACTTAATATTTATTCTACTATATACTGTCATTAGTCATTTGCTGATGGTTATCAAACATTTCCCTGTTTTAATGTGTGACTTAGTCTGGTGCAGAAGCTTTTATACTGTTAATGAACAACTGCTTTTTTTTGCTGCAAAATACTTCATGAACTATTTTAGATATATGGAAAAATATTTCACCCTGAAGGTAACCAAACACTGGTACAGGTTGCTCAAAAAAGCTGTAGAATTGCCATCCTTGGAGATATTCAACACTCGACAGGATGCGTCCCTGAGCAACTTGCTGTAGCTGGACCTGCTCTGAGCACGGCTCAAACTGGATGACCTCCAGAGGTCCCTTCCAACCTGCAAAATTCTATGATTTTATTTTATTTTAAAAATATAACCTGGGGGAGATATTATTTAACTGAATAATTTAGCAAAAGAAAAGTAGAAAAGACACAAGTTGTGAGAGTCGCTAGTTTAAGAAATTGAGAGCTGGTGCTGCTGTATGCAGGAGAAGCAGACAGTAAGTTTAGTCAAGGTGATTTATTTCGATTAAGGAAGAGCAGATATGTAGATTTTTCTTTCCATGAAAGAAAAAAGTAGACCAAAATGCATTGTAGCAGTTTCTGGACCAGGAAGAGGCCGCTGCTCTGCGTAAACTGAACGACAGCTCCTCTTTCTGGTGACAACATATAAGGTGCAATTTCATGACCTCTGCCTCTAGCACATAAATACAAGTGTTGGAGCAGGGGTTTTCATTTTTCAGTAATTGCATGTACCTTGAGTGGAGTTTTACCTCTCTCAACAACAGCATCTCTTCATTTTCAAAATTCTTCCTTTAAGCTATCAATCAGCCCTAAATTCAAGCCTGGCCTAGTTCCTCCGTGACTGCTAGCTGTGTTACTACATCTGCCATACTTTGTTGACCAGGCAAGAGCTAGAGGCTCCAGAAAGCCCCTGCATGGAGGGTATGTGAGAAGACTATCACTTTGCTGTTGGCTCAGAAACATCTCTTTGTTGAATTAGCCTCAGCCATCATGTAGCTTTTCCCAAACCAGATGGATCCCGGAGATTTTTCTTAAAATGTCATCATTAATTGATCTGCTACCATGGGCTGAGGCCAGGAGCCAACCTCACGTGGCCCCGCGGGGCTGGATTTCCTGGTCAGACCACCCGTGCATTTCCAGAGTCCCTCCATGTGTGCTGTGCCATAGGGGAGCTGGGAAAGCAGCACATAAAGGGGAGAGAGGAATGCTTTTCAGGCACACTTACCTGCTTTACACTTCACAGCCTTGATATCATCCTCCCTGGAGGCTTAGGGGCACCAGAATAAGACCAGGCTTTCCAGGGTGAAATCCTTTTTTATTTTTGCCTTTATAATGCAGGTAACACCCATTTAACTGCTCTTTGGCTGTTACGATGTTGTAACTATGACTAAGAACAATCTTCATCACACAAACCTAAGCCCTCCTCTTGCTTGTAGGAGAGCATTTAGCTTCCTTAGTCAGATCATCCCATCCATGTGAGGCCCAAGTACAGTGTAGATAATTCCCTTATAATCCTTAATGATGGTAACTTGTTTAATGTTCGACCGAACCAAGCACAGGATGGTCTCCCTTGCCAGACGTCTCAGCAAAAAATACAAATTATGAGTAGAAAAACTTTGATGAGCTTCCAAAGAATCAGGTTAACTTGGTGCAGCTGATGAGCAAACCCACTTCCTAAATTCTTACAGTCTTTATAGGGAGCTTTCTTTTTAGGAGCCAGCCTGGGGCATGGTGCACATTATCTCATTCACTGAAATCTTTGCAGGATCAGGCCTGGGCTTCATGTTTCACCTGGAAGAGATCTGACTACTGACAGAGAAAAGATTACTGGAAAAAGAGCTGGAAATGATCTCCAAGAGTGATCGCGGTTTAGGCAGTACTTGTGAAGAGGCCAGCCTCAAACAGTCTGGAACTGGTTTTTAGGAGAAATCACCAAATATCCAGTCTTTGCTAAAATTCAGATTATAAAAAAATCGCATTAGTTACTATAGCAGCAAGTGGGGGAAGAAAACAATTTCAGTACAATAAGACCTTGCTTTGTATAGCAACATAACCACATGTCCTTATATTTACTGTGAAAATTGATGGGAGCAAACGACACGATCACGGCCGAACACTAAAATATGCATCTGAGGCAGCGTACCTGGCAGGCACATCACCCTCTGCCCCCAAAATATCCACAGACGCGGCTCTGTCCCCCAGGTCCAGCGAGCCGACTTGAGGCAGCCCCGCAGGGGGAGATGGGCACCCCAGTGCAGGGAGAGACCGGGCTGAGTGCTGCCACAGGGCAGAGGGAGCCTCTGAGCACTCTATCGCCAGGCAGCAATGGAAATTGTAAAAATAGGTCTTTGCACATTTCTCAGGTCATCATAAAGAAACTCTTTCCCCTCTTCTGAAACTGCAGTGTTGGTCTGAAGGAAATGGCTGGAAACTTGCTTTACAAAACACCAGGCGATAGCAAAATATTGCAGCAAGTGATAACAATAAAGTTTTTTCTTGCCATTCATTCTTTGCTTTGTAGACTTAGATTTGAAGTGTCACGATATGTAACAGCATTCTGACTTTTGATTTATGTTGCGAAGCGTGTAATTAGATCTGCTATTTACCAGTGACTACACATGCTGAGGAACTTACCTGATGCCGGCTGGACATAGCATCTGATTTCTGCAAAGCCGATGCTTCTTCAGTTTAAATATTCTCTTTATAAGGTAATGGCCAAGTATTATATTTCTGCTTACATTTTTGGACAAGAAGAAGAATCCTTATCACAAAGCTTTATCTGGAGATACGTCAGGAAGTCTAGCAGATCTGGAAGTCCACATATCTTGCTAAAAACCAATATACCTGCTACTTGAATTTTGGTACTAAACTACAATCCCTGCCTCAGAGTAGATGGATTACGTTCAAGGGCAAGAGGTGCAAAAAATTTGATTGTTTATTATTGGCAGTTTAAAAAAACCCGTAACCCTGACCTTGGCACTGGAGTATCATCTCAGTTACTAGATTTAAATATATGAATACAAAAGTACACATGGAATCACTTCAAACTAATATCAAAGTAAGAGAGCAGAAAGCTTGTCCAATATGAAACTTCTCAGTGTCATGCAGTTAACCAAACAGCATAAAACCCCAGAAGCATCCGCTATAAACTGTATTTGCCTGTTGCTACAACGCTTCAGGAAAAGTAATGGCGTGGCAGGGTGAGGAGAGTGCTCCCTTTCAAGTAAAGCACCAAAAGCAATTTCTTCTCTTGTAGACATCAGAAGCCGTCGCAAATTTGGGATTCTGAGGAACAGAGAAGGCTACTTACAAGGACTTTTCTACACACTTTCCTTCAGTCCCTGTACACCGCTCTTCATTTCACAGCTCTTCAGTGTCATCATATGCAGCATGTTTCCTTCTGAATGGTTTACAAACTAAAAGCACTCAAGAAGGGTATGACAACATTTGCAAAGATACAGATGCAAAGATGGTTTTCACCAGGCCATCGCAAGGTACTTTTTTGTTGAAGCTTATTTCCATAGGAAAGTACATTCTCCAATAAATAGCTACTTCAAATATAAATCGGTTTAGTGAAATATGAAGTCTATTTTTATGCTTTATTTGGATCTCCAAGTCTGAGTTACTATTTGCTTAAATCTTGAGAACACAGGAAAAATAGTTGGCAAATAGTGTGTAAAATAACTTCAGGTCAAGCAGTCAGCATTCACGACAACTACCAGCAAATGGCAATAGCATTCGAGGGGAACGCATTACCGCAGCGCAAATGATCAACACAACACACTCTTACTGGGACAGTTAACACCAAATGAGCTCTTTATTTTTAATCGAAAGAGCTTTAAATACAAGGAGAAAAAAGACAGAATGGAAAATACATACTGTTTAAGGAGACATTTTTTATTTTGACATTTGTAAAGAATACTAATGGTTGGCTTAAGATGATTTCTCTGTAGACTTCATACTTACCATGGGTGGTGAGTATTAAAGCCCGATTAAACAAAACATCATTAGCACCCCTATCAGCTATTATTCTGGAACAGAACATTTTTTCTGGGTTTGACTGTGGTTTTTTTAAACAAGGGGAGCATATTTTATTAAAAGGAAAACAACATATAATTGCGTTTCTGCTACCCAAGCCACCCCTCAGCTAAAGTCACACAGAAATATGGAGAGGCTTAAGAAATCATTTAAGGATACAGCACGATTCTTTCCAATTATCATTACAAGAGCTAGGTAGCTGAATAAAAGGCATTTCATGAAGCTGTTGTCCAGCTTTATCCATCAGCCTTTGAAAATCTTGACAATACTGTTAATTTGTGTTCCTGACTCTCAGGACCTTATTGAGCTGTAATGGATTAGGTATTTATCCTCTAGAGTCAAAGGAAAATGGAAAAAACACTTCTTCCATTAGAAAGCAAGTTCCTTGTCCTTGTAGATACAAGGAAAAACCTGAAAGTATGATCCAGATTACTTAAGAAGGAAATAGATTTTCAGATTGAATGATTTGGAAGAAATTAGTTTTGATCCAATGTTATGATTTTTGGAAGGTAATTTATGTTGTGGAACAGCTGACACCACTGTCAATACTAGAGTTATTTTTAGCTAATCCCATCATTCTCTGCAAAAAAAGAAAATCAGACAAAATGAGTAAAGCATAAGAAAACTTTCCAGTTTTCCCCTCCCAACAAAAAAGATGCAAAAATTAGTCAAGTAAGCAATGCTGTTGCCGTAAAAGATAACAGGGAGAAGAAAATGGTTGATGACTGAGGCAGTTTAATATAATCGTATCTGGTGCATTTTACTTGCAGCTTATAGTCTACTCTGAAAAATGCTTTTAATGATTTCTCTCTATCACTCCTGCACAGACTGGTAGTGAAACCAAACAAAACAAAACACAGAGAAAGCTTGTAAAAGATGCAGATTCTAAAATAATCTTCTGTATGCTCTCACTTCGAAACAAATGATACTGATAATTTAATGTCCTGTATCATTTGTTCTACATTTTTCCAGACATGTACAAACTTTTCCTGACAAGCAGTGATTATTATAATGGTATGGGTTTTATGAAAGAAGAAAAATAAAGATTCTTGCCCATAAAATGCAGATGTGGTGCAACACCTACACCTTTCATTGACAAACCTGTAAAAGTGCAACTGAAAAAATACACATTTCCTGTGCAACACTTTCAGACTGTCTCATTTTCAGTAATTCCTCATCATTCCCCTGTAAGACCTATTTTTCAATGCAAGAAAAGTTTTCAAGGACAAGACTAAACCCAAAAATAACTTCGATGCTTGGAAAAATCAGCTTTGTCTATTGATCTCATCTAAGGTATGATAACCCTCTTAATGAGACACAGGGTTTTTTTAAAAAAAAAGGCTTTTGAATGGTTGTAGAGTATTGACTCCTTTAAGAAGAGCATGTTAATGGGCATGGGGCTACTCAACAGGGAAACTGAACCTGTAAAAACTCCACTAATTATGACTCACACTTCTTGGCTACTGCTGTGAGTCTGTGGTTTTCCGGAATTAAAATATCAATTTAAGCTATTGAATTTGTATGTGCAGATAATGAGTTTCATGTTTAGGTCTGTCGAAGGGATGCTCTCAGCTGCAGGATCCAGGAGTGCCCATCGCAGTCACATCCTGGCTCCATGCTGGTGCAAGTCCTGTTGCCTCCCAACAAGTCCTGGCCAAAGGCACTACAGCACCTCACCACAAGTCCCTGTCTTTGATGATGCGAGACCCAGACCTCAGACCACTCTTCCTCCCCATGGCATGACTTCAGGAAATGAAGTCCATTTAAAAAGTAACTTACAACTCGTTGTTGTAGGTTACAACCATGGGCCTGGTATCACTCTGTACATCTGCTGGACTAATAATGGCAGATTTAAAACACAGCCTGCCAGCTTCCCGCCTTTACAACTTCTAACAGAAGTCATTTTTTTTGGGGAACACAAAGGTGCCACCACAGGACATGGGACAGAGAAGAGAAAGCTGGGACAGGTGGTGAAGCACAGGTTGCACGCACATTTGCATGAGCAGAAAATCTCTCTGACCACGCTATTGCTCTCCAGCTGCCAAAGATAGGATCCATCCCAGGGAAAGAAAGGATCTTTTTTTCCTTTGAATGTTTATGAACTTACTGCTTTCAAGGAACTGCTGCTGTATTTGTACCATGCAGGATATAGATGTAATGTCTTTTTATCTAAACTTCTATACAACATTCACATCTATGAAAAAGGCCGAGACGCTGAAAAGCAAGCAAACCCACCAATTATAGGTTGCATATAAAAGTGTTATTTCTTAACAGACTGAGAAAACCAAATCACCACCCCCCACACCCTCCAACTCCGTCCCTCTAGCCAGGATCCTAATGCCAAACGTAAGTGCAGAAGTACATCTTTAGGGGCCTGATGTTCAGAAGTGCTAAGAAGCCACAAATTCCACCAAGTCAGAGGTATGTAACAGCTTTGAAGATTAAGCTACTTGTATTTAAGTGCTTTAATGGAGATTTAGCAATCTAATTTTATGAAACCAACTTTGAAGGTTTCATTTATATACCAAGGGCAAACAGTATCCGAAGAGACAAGCCCGGACAGCAAGGTGTTGAAGGTATTGCTTATCCCCTGAGCTGAGCAGATGGGGTGGCCCATGCAGGGCCCTTGGCTACTCCCAGGCACGGGACTGCCTGCATGCAAGTGTACAGCTGCAGGAAGCAAGGGGTCAACCTGGTGTTCACCAGGAGAAGAGACAGAACAACAGCTCATCACCAAGGAAAAGGTGCTCAAGATGCCAGTGACAGGCCTGCATCTCTGAGCAGGTTGCAGCCAAGGTGCTCTGTTTCCCTCTACTGGTAAAATTTCAAGTGATTTTTTTCAAAATGTTTGTTTTCTGCTGGAGGTGTCCCAGGGCCAACGTGTGCTGCTTTGCTTGGGAACCCTACTGGGGTCTCTGTCTTTCTTCCCAAATCTCTCCCTCAGCTGAGTCCTTCTTTGCTGACCACTGTTATACAACCATGCCTGTTTAATGCTGTTGACTTCAGCAGAGCTGGGCAGGAATTTAGATTATTAAGAAATATTTCAAGGCGATTTATGGGTATTTGGAAAGGCTTCATTGATTTCTCAGCGTGAAAGCAATACCACAACACTGAAACTATTCTAGACAACTTAATAAGTCTTTTAATGAATTGCTGCTATTTGGTTGTGTTCAAAAGCCAGAACAGAGGTTCTGTTGTTGGAAAGTCTCAAGATTACGAGCTGGTAAGAAGATGCGGTAATTGTACACATTGCACTGAGTGCACTATCTAGGTATTTTAATTGCTCAGCTAGACCACACGGCCCGCAGCTGGCTCCAGTAAGACTTCATGCATGATCTTCTATTCACAGTTGCCAGAGAAAACATCAGTGTTCACATCCATTAGTGGCCTCTAGAAGTATGCAAAATTAATTTCAGAAGGAGCTTTCTGAGCTTTCACAGGGAGCATCTTAAAGAGACATGGGTTTTCCAGCTCACAAACTTCTGCCGCCTTGGAGCCTTTCAGGTTTTTTTCTTCCCTTCCACACAACCTCCCTGATACCAGAGGTTTCCCATGTACTAGCTAAGTGAGTGCAATTTTGATCTGTGGTAGCAGTAGCAGGGGTGGTGTTTTAAACTCAGAATACATTTGAGTTTTTCCAGATATAATAAAAACAAATGGAGAATTTTAACTCCAGGAAAACTGAGTTATGGCTATATTTACTCCAGTGCTGCCAATGCTTTCTTGAAATGTCCAATTGTTCATGCTCAGATACTCCAATTTAATATGACTAATAAATTACTGAGCTGTTGAACATGTCTTAGCACAAAGTATGTTGTAACCAACTTCAGAAGAGCCTTTGGCAAACTGGCAGGTACCTTGAGTACAACCATAGCTAATGTCATGAGGGTCTTGCAGTGAGTAGGAATTGAAATGATATTACAATATCATCTATAAGAAAATTGTGGGAGAAGGAGAGGAAATTGAGTGCTCTGGGGGCAAATTAGTCTGCAAATGCCTAAATACCCAATTACAACTTTCTTGATCATTTATTATATGTAACATTTCTGTTACAGCAACAGTTGGAGTTTTTTAGAGATACCTTTATAACTTTTGTGTGCGTGCTGACAAGTTAAAAAGGTATGATAGGTTTTAGGTTCTGCTGATCAGACTCTTTTTGTTTTCACATCAATTTGTAGTTACTTTAGTTTTCCTTTTTAACTTAATTTGAATCTATGTTCTAGGAGTGCAAATGACCAGCCCAGGTGAAACAGCAGTTTAATCAAAAAAGGAGAGTATTTAGCGATGAGCAGCGTTTGCTTTCCTGTATGATCAATTTTAATCTGATTGATGATGGCTTATATCTACCGTCTTTAAACTGAATAGTTCTGCACTGCTGAAGTTAGATGCGGTTGAATTTCGTCTGCTTGCGTTGCCCTCAACAGCCCACTTTTTGAATGCACATTTACGCTGCAAAAGTAGTCAAGAAAACGTGCTCTTCATTGAAGCACTAAATCCAGGCTGTGTTGGAAAGTTGTTAATACTATATATTAGCCCCGCAAATTCAGTAAATGGTGGTGGAGGAACTTGGTGGAAAATAGCTGCTTAATTCAGCCTAATCTCTACTGCTGAAGATAATGGGATTCCAGTGACGTTGCTCTGAGATTAGCTGGAAGACCATGACTGCCTGCAATAACTGTGGGCATAATTTAGCTTTCTTCTGCACTGTTTTTAATGTGCAAGAAAGCGTGAGCTCAGATGGATGAGCCGATCTCTGTTTGGTTTGCAGGATAAGCCTTTAGAAGAAAAACCAATCACTTCATAGTAAACTGAGCACAATTAACAGGCATTTGGTGACAATAGATGTTTTTCCAGAAACACTTCTGAAAGCAGAACAGGACCACAATGGCAAAATCGCATGATTTAGAAATTCTCGAGGGAGCACAGTGTGGGAGAGAATGGATCTTTTTGTTAATCCTCAGTAAATGACGCGAAAGTGGGCAATTTCAGATCTCATTACAATTTGGAAATGAGAAAGCTGAGTGATGCTGGATCATACATCTCATCACTCACAATTTCTCAATATTCTATCATGTATTTTGCTTGGCTGGAAGCCACTTGTGCCCCACCATGATCTTAATGAACATGAATGCTTTAAGCATGGCAGAAGGACTGGTCTCTTCTTGCCTGATTCTGCTCCACTTGGGGGTCAAACATTCACACAACGCGATCAAAACTCATGTAATGAAAGAGGGAAGGGAGACACCAAGGCTTTTCCATTTAACATGGTGTGATCCCAAACATATGTGAGTGAAGTGTCCAGAACTGGAATCCTTGATGAGAAGTCCAAGACAGCAGTGATACTTTGAATACATATGCAGTAGGTTAAAACCTCTCCTCTTTCTGCATCTTTTTTTCTTTATTGCTTCTGGGGTTTGGTGCACGGAAATTTAATGCAGATTTCTATTAGATCAGCAAAAGGTTTAATTTGCAATTAAAATTTATCACAGGTCAGCAAGACTTAGTGGGTGGATACGCTGAGAATCATGCAGTCTTGTTCTCAGTTTTGCACTGATTTTCCATGTGTCTGGGAGCAAGTCTTGGTATTTCTGCATCTGGAGAAGGGCAGAAGACCTATTCCTGTCTATAAAGTGCTTGGTGATAATGGGGAGAAAACAATTAATAGGAGCTAATATTTTCCATTTGTCAATAACAGTAGAACCATAAAATTAACCCAACGAAGGAACCTTGTGCCCAAGACTTGAAGGCCTCTTCCATGTATGAAGGGTAGGGCAAAACTCTTATTCACTTTAATGGTTTGGTATTGGACCTATACTACTGAATGTCCAACAAAACTTCTATAAGAAGTAGTTGGAGTATGATTCAGCTGTTGACTAAGAAAAAATGTAGCAGTCTATATCTGAGACAGGAATCTCAGTTCTTATTACAGTCAATGGAGAATACTTGGTACCATCAGCACAGTCTAGAGAGTGATTCAGATCATCAAATGGAGGTGCCTACTACGCTCCACTGGATGCGTTGCCTTAACATAGGCATCCAGTGCTGTTTGAGATGCCCTGGGCACCCCAGTTAGTGTCTAGCTGCTCCTGCAGATGGACTTGAGTGCTGTGTAACCTCTGCCAACCCCACACATCTCACACGCCCTATGAACCCGATATTTAGACCATTGAACTGAGCCCAGGATCTCCACTAGCAACGGTGACAACAGCAGTGCACCATCACTCCCCTTGAAGTCAGCAACAGCTTTAGTGCTGACCGATGCTAAATTCTTACCACCACTGCTGAGAGCAAAGAAGAACTAACACATCCAGTACTCACTGCTGAGAACAGAAGCATTGGGAAAGAACCATTACCAAAGAGGTGAGCTACCGTAGTTACCCAAGAGGAGGTCTAACTCATCCCCCCACTGTGGGGATGGCAGAATCAGCGGTACCAATGCCACACTGGACAGGCGTCAAGCAACCGCACCCTGCATTTTGTCCCAAGCGGGTTTGCTGGGTGAGTGCTTGGTGCTGCTTTTGGGCTACTAACGAAAGCGCATGATGGACTGAAGTTCAGGACAGGTGGCAGATGTACTCCAGTCAATATATCCTCTCATTTGATGAGTTAATCTTTGATAATTGCAGTCTGATACATGATCTAATTATTTTTGCACCTTGTAGTCATAGTTTCATTTAGTCCGTGTTTCCCTGTTCTGCCAATGAAAACATCACGTAAGACAGTGGAAAGCTTGCTGAATTCTAGATGTGTAACTTCTATTTCTTTTCCATTACTCACAAGACCTATCACCCAGAAGAGATGTGGGTTAATTTGACAGATTGTCCTTGACAAATGCATTTTATCTGTTACTCATTTTCATGCTTACAAATTGTTCATTTGTTCCAGAATTTTTTTCCAGAAATCAAAGTTAAAAAAACCTATCTTCTAATTCACGGGCCCTTCTTTTTTTTTTCTGTTTTTCTTTCAGTAACAAACCAGTATAAATCAGGAGCTACCCTATTGAATAAATACAAATATTCTCTTATAAAACCTGTGTAAGATTAGGGGGAGCCAAAGCCATTTTCTCAGGGAACTGGTTGTGCAACCCTATCATAATTACAGATACTGAAAAAAACTTCACATGGAAAACAATTTGCTGAGAAAAGCATGATCTGGAATATTTACAAGAAGCAGTAATCTAAATGAGTTTGCTGTTTAACATGTTTGGAGCAATAAGAAAATGTATAAGCTCAGCTGGCTCCTGTCCTAGGGGGCTTTGAAAGTCCTGGAGTGTTTCTAACAGGATCAGTGTGAGTACGGAGCACTGGAAGAGCAAAACACAACTGGACTTTGCCAGCCATTTTGCACCATATAATCCTCCAGTTAAAAACCCAAATAGTTTTATTCACACAGATTGTATGATGTACCAACAACAAGGCAACTGCTAGAATTACTTTGCGTATATAATGTGAGTTGAGTCTATGCAAAAATCGCAGTTGCATCCCATGGTATTTTTGAGACCGGCCTGTTTCAAGCTGGTGCGAAGTACAAGAGGCTGGTTTTTTTCCCCTAACTTGGATGGATATTCTGTCTTTTACAATTTTCAGGGATTTGGGGAAAATGGCTCAAATTTCATTACTAGGAATGTGAAGCCTTTGGGAGAAATGGCCCGTTTGCTCTGGTGGCTTGTACAGACCTTAGTACAGCGGGTCCTCGGTGCGAGAGGGGCCTCTGAGTGTTGCTGGCATCATAGTGGGGGGCAAAGCCCTGCCCCCCTTCAAGGGGCTTCCCAATACTCCACTTGCTCAGAGCAGCCTTACAGCCATCACTCACTGGGGTATATAAACACATAAAATGCTACAATCTCCATCTTGGTAGGATCTATGAGAGAGATGTTTCTGTGTTAATTTTTCATAAGGGAAGGCTAAGGAAATAACATTCTCCAGCTCTGGTAGCTCTTGTGTGGGTGAGTCTGCAGCAGTTTGTGTTAATGTATCCCTCCTGGAGAGTTTTCACTACATAGGAGCATGCTGATAACTTTTTGCAGGTGTAGGTAAGAGAGGACAGTTTCTTTGCACATTCAGGAAGATTTTGTTTATACTGAATATTAAAACCCATGCTCTTATGTGTTTATCATTGTAAACTCAGCTTTGGGGGGGGGGAAAATCACAAAATAAAAATGTTAGGATATGGAGAAAATGTTGTCACATTTTTTTCAGACCACAGGAGTTTGTCACCATGGAGACCCTCCTGTTTTCTTCGAGAATGACTCAGATCTTACGGATGGAGCATATGTGATAGAAGCAAAATAATATCACCAAGAATTCACATTAAACATTTCAGAAAGAGGTTTTTTTGAGCACCAACCAACGTCCACAGACTGTTCATGCAACAAAAATATGCTTCCACTTTTTTCCTCAAGCTTTTTTCTTTCTAATGTAAAATAACTGAAGGTTTTCTTTCTAAAGCTAGCTGGATTTTAAGGAACTTGTGATACATGAGACTGAAGGCTGGAGGACTTCACTATTATGTTGTGGGTTTATACAATGAAGTACTCTTTCTAAGAGCTAAAGTACCTCAATTTTAAGGACATAATGAAGCTAAAACTCCTTGAAAAGCTTGTTATTAGTATTAATTATGTAAGTACAGTTTTTAACTGAAAACAACAATATCATGCATGAGATGGAGGCAAGAGCAGGACAAGGTGGTTTGTCAGCAAGCCCTCGGCTGCGCACACAGCAGCTGGAGACAACAAGCACAGGGAAGCTGGAGTGTGCTCAGCTCAGAAGCGCCGGCACCTCTGGAGTCCTGTCCTGACAGCCAAGAGCAAAACTGCAACTTCAGAAGCGCCTCTGGGAAAGAAGCAAGCCTGGGCGTGCTGCTATTGTACCTCATATGGCATATCAGACTGTCCCGCTCTACTTTAGTCACCGCTCAGCCTGCATAAATGTATTTTTAAATGAGCGTGGAAGGCATTGCAATGACAACCAAGGAGGCCAAACTAAATTAGTCTGAAAATGCATGACAGACTTTCTCCCAAGCCTGCCTTTCTGCTGTGCCACCCACCTTCTGACTTTCTGGTCTGCAGCCGAGGTAGAGCTGAGCCCTCCCCTTTGTTATTTCCCCCACCAGTATTTCTGCATTGCCAACCTGGGTCTCGGCTCTGTTACTGCCAGTAGAACCACAGGGCAATGAGGCGAGTGCAGGGAAAGTGCTGCACAATTCAGGGCAGAAAAGAGCCTGCCGTGCCTTCCAGGTCAGAACCATTATTTTTTAATCAATCAGACTCCTGACAGGGAGGAACATCCTTTCCGTCAAACACCATTGTGTGTTGGTGGAGAGGGAGGGAAAATGTGGCCCAACACTGTGTTAATTACAGCAGCAATGCAGCTCTAAGAGATGTAAATCTGGTTCTAGATGGCCCAGTAATGAATCAATACTCCTGCAGCCATATGATACAAGGTATAGAAGCAGTGCCCATCTACTCTTGCAAACGTACACACTTCACACCCAACGGGGTTTGCTGTCAGCCATTGTAATTGCACTCCAGAAAAGGCATCGCTTGTCCTTCCACAACGTCAGAAGATCAGATGATGCATAAAGTCAGAATAAATATCCTGCTGTGCTCAGGCTAATCTAACAGAAGGGAAATTGGGTATTTAGTCTTAATCAGGATCAGATTTGTCTTGCTAGACCATGTGGTATTAATCAGTGTGCAGCCGCATTTGGCAAGGATGGCAGCGAGAAGTACTGTCCCAGACCCAGAAGAAGCCTGGGCAAGTCCATGGTCCATGGACCTAGGCATCTTCATGGAGAACAGGAAAGCACAGGGCACCGTTCAAGTGGGACAGGCTTTTCTGCAATGCCTGTACCCTAGGAATATCAAGGATGCAGCCTAGGTGCTGATATGGGGCACTGCTTGTGCTTTTTCCTTCTTCCTTCCTCAGTTATCCTGATAATAAGTAATGCAAAGGAGAGGTCCAAGGTATTTCCATTATCAGTGAACAACATAACTATTTGGAGAAACTAAATGACTTCAACTTCACAGCATTGCAAATACTCTATTGACCACAATGCAGGAAACTTGAGCTGAAAACTTAGCAACAATTGTACTTAGCATACATGGATCTTGGAAAAATATGAACTAAAAAATCACTGCAGTTAAGAGTTGTGCTATGAAATTCATTCAACCAAAGCAATGCTTTCTGTAGTTTCAAGAGGTTGTCTTTATGATAGTCAGTAATGAGGTCGTCAGATTGTACGGGGCATGGTGAGTGATATCACTTACATCTTTCATGAGTCCAGGATTTTTTTGTGTTCTACCCCCTGGGTTGAAATACTTGAATAAAAAAATTGTCAACACAATAGTTCTATTTGACATGTAGTGAAAAAGTTTAAGAGAGAATATCATGTTTCTTTTATTGGAGCTGAACTTTCTTACAATTTGTCTGTACAAGTTTATTTGCATTGATGATAAAATTTGGTCTGTTGCAGCCAGTGCTCTGCACTTTCAGGCACCAGAAATATGCTGTCTATAGCGATGTCACCTTCAGGAGTACTGTGAAAATATTTGTAGGAGCCAGGCTCGAAATGACTTAACGTACTTGTTCTTGCTACCTTTCCTGAAAAACTATTACAGAACCCCTCTCCTCTATGAGCCAGAAGCTATCCTCTGATTTCCAGCCAGGGCTCATCCGCAGCCGGTTTCCCATTGAGCTCTTCTCTCTCTTTCACATTTACACTCTGTACTTGTTCCACTTCAGATGTTCCCATAAGTTGATCTACAGGAACTGTATGCTGTATTCCAGATAATTTCTCAGTGCAGGCCTATAAAAGGGTGTTAGTTCTGGGGGCTATACCTCGGTGACCTCTAATCTTTACCCTGTACTGATTGCAAGCAGCCCCCTTTGCTCTAAGAGCCTTTTGCCGTGTTTTCCTTATTTCGTTGTTCAGTTTCTAACTCAGCTTGATAACTGGCAATGCTTACTTCTTCCCAGTACTTTTTAACCAACAAGAAATGGCCTGCTTTATTGCTCATGTCTTCCTTTCACTCTCAGTAGGCTCTTTCCTTGTTCCCGATATTTTTTAAATGATAATTGTTCATCCAGTTGACCATGGAGACCTTCCCCTTTCAGTTAGAACACAAACTTAGCATAGTTAACGTATATAATTTTTATATCTTTACGGTAAAGATATGCTCAGCCTTTTTCACAGTCAGCCCTTTAGTTCTTAAAAGCGTTAAGTAACTCTCCTCATTTTATCAAAACTTATCCTTTCAGAATCAGCAAAACTTTTATTCCAAAAACCTACTTGTGTCCATACATTCCAAAAAATTCAGATTGATCAGTTCAAAGTCATTCTTTCTGCCCAGCTATCCTGAAAGGTCCCTCCTACTTCCCAAAACCTCTGTCTGGTAGAAAAAAATCTGTCGACTAGCACATCTTGGAACATATATACCTGAGCATTGTAGTACTTTTGCTCCAGACTATCACTAAGAACTGAGTTGTAGGAGACAGTGATTTCAGCTGTCCTGTTGTGTCTTGGAGTAGAATAACAGTGCTTTGTAGGATCAAAAATTAATTAGCTGTAATATCCTATTCCCTTCTAAACCCTGGTGCTATTGCCTGTGTGACTATTTAAATCCTTTCTCAAAAACCTTAAGCAGTTTGGGGTCTATGACTTTGCTTAGCATCTCACAGAGGGTGCTGGGTTTTCAGAGGGATATGTACATAAAATGACTTTGTTGTCATGCTGCCACTCTTCCAGTTGAGATTGAATGACATCTATTGACTTGTTTGCATGGATCCCCATCTCAGGCCAGTCAGAAATGACCCTACAAAGCAAGGGTCTGTTCTGAGGCTGTGGTGTGCCCTCTCCATGGCCTTCAGACACATGGGCTCTGCCAGGTCTTTGCAGTCGGTAGCTCATCAGTTTTGTATTCTGCCCAGTGTTGCCTGCATGTGTTAGCAGTGCTGCCAGCATCCCCACACCACGGCTGTCAATGCTGTTGTGTCTGCCTGATCATGGCAGTCCCCCAGCTCCCTCCATGCTTTCTGCAGAGATGAGTTTGGTACCTTTGTTCTCATAACAGCAAGCTTTCTTCACCAGCTCTCTAAGTAACCACAGCTGTCCTTCTCTGGGTAAGCCATGCTGGCATTCCTGGCCTTTTCTGGTAAAACATACTCCCTTCTTGGAAAAATCCTAATGGTGCCTGGGAGCTGTTTCTAACTGAGTTTAGTAAGGGGAGTGTTTCTCCTGCTGGCTTTTCCCTACCCTGCCTTCCTGCTCGTAGGGTACTACGATCCCCAGCACTTTCCTTGTGCTGTAGCCATGCCATTTCCCAATTTCCCACCTCTGGCTGGGGCTTACCATTACAAGGGCACAGCTTGGTGATCAATCTTGGCTGCTGAACCTGATGTTAGGGATAAGAACAATGTACAAGTGTTTAATTAATTCCTGAAATATTTTGTTTCTGTAGAGTTTCTCAGGGTCTGAAGAGTTTGAAGCATCCTTCAATCTCTTCTGCTGGCTAATTTCTATTAAAATTCCTGATGCAGATGACGTTCATTTGCAAGCTAGAGCACGTGAACCGCAGGAGCTGGAGCAGGAGCTTGGGGCACGAGCAGGGAGGGGTGAGTGATCAGAGCGCAGGCAGGAGGGGAACTGGCTTGGGGTCAGAAGCAGAGAGGTCCACACGTGGGCAGGCTGGAGTGGAAACTTTAGCTGCTGGGGTAGAGGCAGCAAGGGTGAGAAATGCAGATCAGCAGTAGAGGAAGGCTGATTTCTGTGGTTCTCACCAAAATCTTCCAAGCAAGAAGGGTGTCCATGGGATCTAGACAGCCTTAGGATGGGGAAATGCAGGCACAGACACATCAGGGCTTGTCTTCCTCTTCCCACACCATGCCCTCAGAGGTTCCAAGGGAGCACCCAGCTCCCACAGCTCAGCTGCACCCAGCTGACTTGAAAGTCAGACTAACAGTTTGGGGTTCTTTTCTATTGCTAGACAGGCAAATGGGGCTGAGGGAGGGGAAGCAGAAGTCCCCCCAGTCCATGGGTTGCTTTAGGCTGGAGAAGTGCCAGGGAGGCCAGGGCACTGACTGTTAGGAGACCCCTGGCTGTTTGCATGACCTGAGCTGGTAGGTGGGTGTAGGGTGATAGGAAGGTGTAAAGCCCTAAGGGTTTTAGGTTCTGCCCTTCAGCTGCTGGGGAGCCTGAGCTGGGTGTTTCCCAGCAGGGCATCTGTGAGCAGGACAGCTTGGGAAATGCCTGCCTGGTTCCCTTCCTTTTCCAGACGCTGTCTCTGTGTCCAGCATCTCAACGCAGTGATGACCAGACTGCCCCAAGGGTAGTGTCACTTACGGCTGAGGCTCATGTGTGACCAGTCTTCCGAGGAGCCTGTGGCAGTGGCCTGTCACAGGCATAACCACCCACTCTCTGAGCACTGCTTTTAGGACAAGCTGCAGGCTCGCTTTCCATTACCATGGCTCTCCGTTCCTTGGGTAGGCGTCAGTGACAGCTGTGCCCGTGTGAGTCATTCTCTGTGGGCATTAACAAGACTCTGCAGGCCTGGTAGCACTTGCTAGCCCCAGCAGAGCAGCAGTCCTGCTGAAGAAGACCCCAAGGGTGGGGTTTCCAGACAAGAAGTAAAGGTGTCTGCAGAGCCTGCTGCCATCCTGAGAAGGGGCTGGCGGCGACATCCTGCAAGCAGAGCTGCAGAAGAGCCTGTGGCTAGGCTGGGTGCTTGGTCAGTGTGGTTGCTCTTGGGGAGGATGGATGTGGCCACAGGCAATGTAGCTCAACAGGTACCGAGAAGTGGCTGTGTGCTAGGTGATGGGCAAGGCATAAAATACGAACGGTCTTCACCACATAGACCGCTTACAGCCAGGATTACAGAATCCTAAAGATCTGCTGATAATCAAAACAAATACTTGGGGGTAGCTGTCAAAGAAAAAATACAAGGTAACATTAGGAGAAAGCAGTGAACTAGTTCATCTGTGTAGGGAGAGTATCTCCCAGTGACTTATTTTCATACCATGCACAGACTTTAAAAAAAGCAGTAGAATTAAACCAGCATTTCAAGCTGCCCTCTTGAGACTTTATTTGAATGTAATATATTTCAGTTACTGTGTATTCAAAATTCCCATGCTAATATACAATCTGCAGAGACTTATAATGTGTGTTGGTTGAAATCTGAGCTAAATTAATATAATCGTTTCATTTTTTTAAAAAAAGAGAAATAATCTACTTGGCTGCAAGTGCCTCAAGGAATGTTGAGCAGAAAAGAGGCAGAATAACCGGGGAGTGATTTTGAAAGCAGCTCTTACAGGCCAATTGCTCAGAGCCGGTGCCAGAAAATAAGGGAAACCTTCTTTTATTAAACATGATTGCTGTGACCTTCTCTGGTTAACCTACAGAAGGGAAAACGAGCTATGCACTGTGTATGATTTGTTGTTATTACAGCTGGGCTGGTTTTCAGTGAACCTGTAGAAGCCGGAATGTTTATTTTGATTTATTTTTGCTTTGGTTTTGTTCAAAAGAGCAAAACCAAATGAAACATCTCCTAGGGCTGCACACGTGTACCCATTTCTCTTTGAGTACTGTGACTGTGACCCCTGCTCTCACCTCCTTTCTCTCTGTGAACATCACAGCCATGGATGTCCCTATCTCCCTCCTGCCGTGTGTAGAGAGGGTCTGCAATGGGTATTGAGCATTGTCCTCCTCTCAGTGCAGAGATTGCAGCTGTACCTGACCCCTGAGTGAGGGCTGATAAGGTAAGCTTTCTCTTGTCCATCTTCTTCTGAGGCAAGTACCACTAACACTCCCCTGGGGACTGCATAAATGAGATGGAGAGCAGCAATTTGATGTATTTATGCACAGCAGAGTCAAGAGGGCCCCACTGTGCATGGGATACGCACAAGCAGAGCTCCAGAGAGCTCCCGCTGTGAGGGCACCACAGGGACAAAACACAGACCGGTGGTAAGACCAGAGGGGCAAGGACAGTGCAGTCATGCCTGTGCTTGGGTATTCTTGTCAGCCTCGGAGGTGTTTTGCAGAGGTACACTAATGTATGTAGCATAATCAAGAGCGTAAAAAAATCCCCACAGAATCCAGACTCTGTGAGCTAATTGTGGATTAGGTAATTTTCTATGTGCCTTTCAAGATGACTGCATATACCCAATTAAGATGCCTAATGTATTTTGTTTAGCCCAAATGGTGGTGGAGGAGGAAGGTTATTGGTCTGGTGCCTGGGGTATTGGCAGGGCTAATTTTTATGTCAATTGGAATTCAGCAGGCTTTCAGTTTCCAAGGAATAAAGTTACCAACAAGGCTTAATCACACAATTACTTTAAGAAACAGTCAAATCACTAAAAACATTTTTCTAAAATCATAAGATTCCACTGATTCATCTTTCTGTATCTTTTCTTGGCCTCAACTCTCACTTCAGGAAAAATATGCATTTGACTTATATTGAAAACAGGATTATTTAAAGAATACAACAATCACAGAATGGTTGAGGTTGGAAGGCACCTGGGGATTATCTAGTCCAAACCCCTGCTCAAGCAAGGCCACCTAAAGCTGGTTGCCCAGGACCATGTCCAGCTAGGTTTCAAATATCTCCAGGGATGGAGACTCCACAACCCCTCTGAGCAACCTGTTCCAGTGTTCGATCACTCGTAAAGAAAATGTATTTCTTATGATTAAATGGAGTTTCCTGTATTTCCATTTGTGCCCATTGCCTCCTGACCTTCCATTGGGCACCAATAAGAAGAGTCTGGCTCTGTCTTCTTTACTCTCTCCTAACAACAGGTATTTATATACATTGATAAGATTCCCCTGAGCTTTCCCTTCTCTGGGCTGAACAGTCCCAGCTCCTTCAGCCTTTCCTCATACGTCAGGTGCTCCAATCCCTTAATTATCTTCATGGTCCTTCAAGGGACTCTCTTCAGTATGTGCATGTCTCTCTTGTACTGGGGATCCCAGACCTGGACACAGCATCCCAGATGTGTCTCACCAGGGCTGAGTAGATAGGAAAGATCACCTCCCTTGACCTGCTGACAACACTCTTCCTAATGCAGCCCAGGAGGCGGCTGGCCATCTTTACCACAAGGGTACATTGCCGGCTCATGGTCAGCTTGGTGTCCCGCAGGACCCCCAAGTCTTTCTCTGCAAAGCTCTTTCCAGCTGGTTAGTCTCCTGTGTGTACTGGTGCATACAGTTATTCCTCCCAAGGGGCAAAGCTTGGCATGCCTCTTTGTTGAACTTGGTGAGATCCCTGTCATCCCATTTCTTCAGCTGTCAAGGTCCCCCTGAATGGCAACACAACCAGCTGGTGCATAAAACCCTCCTCCCCATTTTGTATGCTCTGCAAACTTGCTGAGGATGCACTCTGTCCCATCATCAAGTTCATTAATGAAGCTGTTAAACAGTATTGGACCCAGTATGAACCCTGGGGTACTCCACTAGTGCCTGGCATCCAGCAGGACTTTGTGCCGCTGATCACAGTCCTCTGAACTCAGCAGTTCAGTTAGTTTTCAGTCCACCTTACCATTCACATATCTAGTCTGTACTTCATCAGTTTGTCTGTGAAAATAGACTTGACTAAAATCAAAGTAAACAAAGGCCACAGCTCTCTCCTCATCCATCAGTCATCTCATCTTCAAAGGCTATTGGGCTGGCCAAATGTGATTTCACATTCATAACCCTCATAAATCCATGCTGACTTCTTCCAGTCACCTTGTTCTTCTCCATATATTTGGAAATGGTTTCTAGGATTACTTGCTCCATCATCTTCCCAGGGATTAAGGTGAGGCTGACCAGCCTGTAGTTCCCAAGGTATTTCTTCTTGCTCTTCTTGGAGATAGGAGTGACATTTGCTTTCTCCCTGTCCTTAGGAACTTCCCCTGATCACCACAAACTTTCAAAGATATTTGAGAGCTGCCTTGTAACTATATTGACCAGCTCCCTTAGCACTCGTGGGTGCATCCCATCGGGTCCCATGGACTTCTATATGTCTAGTTGGTTTAAATATGGCTAAACTGGTCCTCCTCCAGTGAGAGTAAGTCCTCCTTGCTCCAGATATTCCCATGAGTCTCAGGGGCCTGGGGTCGCTGAAGGTAGCCCTTACCAGAATGACCAAGACAAAGGTACGTCAGCCTCTTACACGTACTTTGTCACCAGATCCCCTCCCCGTTTCAGCAGCAGGCCCACAGTTTCCCTTTTGCTGCTGATATATGCATAGAAGTCCTTCTTGTTGTCCTTCACATCCCTCACCAGATTCAACTCTAGGTGGGCTTTGACTTTCCTAACTCAATTCCTGCACACTCCAACAGTGTCTCTGTATTGCTCATGGGTGAGCTGCCCCTGCTTCCACCTCTTGTGTGCTTTGTTTTTGTGTTTGTGTTTTGTCAGGACCTCCTTGTTCATCCATGCAGGCCTCCTGCCGCTTTTGTTTGATGTCCTGCATGTGGGGATGGACCATTCTTGAGCTTGCAGGAGGTGATCCTTGAAAATCAACCAACTCCTCTGGACCTCTCTTCTTTCCAGGACCGTAACCCATGGGATCCTTCCAAGTAGCAATCTGAAAAGGTTGAAGTCTGCTCTTCTGAAGCCCAGGGTTGTGGTCCTGCTCTTTTCCCTGCTCACTCCTCTCAGGATCCTGAACTCCACAGTCTCATGGTCACTGCAGCCAAGGCCACCCCAGCCTTCACATCCCTGACCATTTCTTCCTTGTTTGTAATTCTGAGGTCCAGCAGATCATGTCCCCTTGTCACCTCTTCAATCTCCTCCTGTGTCAGGAGGTTATCGTCAGTGTACTCCAGAGACCTCCTGCTTGTGCCCTACTGTGTTGCCCGTCCAGCAGAAATTGGAGTGGTTGAAGTCTCCCATGAGGACTAGGGCATGTGAATGTGCAGCTTCTTCCAGTTGCCTGAAGAAATTACTTTTTTTTTTTTTCCCCTTGCTATTTTGGTAGAGCACCAACTATTTAAGCAACCATGTTGTATTAAGAAATTACTTATATCCATTCTGCTTTGCTTTCAGTCATTTAATGCAATTTTCCAGATCTTTCTTCTTTAATGCTGAAGTTCTCCAGAAAGGAAGGGGTTTGGAAAATTTGAGTAAAATTGGGTTATTCGTACTTGAGAATAGAGAACACACACCTCCCCCAACCTCAAAAAAGTTTATTTGAACCTTTCCCTGAGCTGTCTCACAGCAGAAAGGAGAGGCAGCTGAAATTTGGCAAAGAAATGCAATACCCAGAGAAGATGCATCTTTCAGTACTCCAGTAAGAGCCAGATTCAGCACTGCCCAGTCGTGTGCCCACCACCAAGCCACTGTCCTTATTTTGTACAGGCTTTTCTTGCAGCACCCTTCACATTAAGGAGGCCTATACTCTATGGGTGATGGATGCAGAGCTTAGGACGCGGCAACAAACCTGTTGTTGTTCTCAAGGTTTTCCCTTCCTCTGCTTGCTGGAATCGCTGCTCGTTTGCTTGAGGCCTTGGTTCAAATTAGGAGCACACCAATGAGTGGGGAGGTAACTCCAGCCTAATCTGATGTCTGTTCCTGCCCCCGTTCTCCCATGTCTCCTCTCTTCTCCTCCTCAGTACCTCCCAGCTACATTTTTCCCCTTGCACCATGAGATGTGCAGCACCCGCTAAGCAATGACCAGTGCCCAGGAGAGGCAGATGACCATCACGGCGGCATTGGGAAGAAGAAAGCAAATTCAGCCAGGCAGGGCCAGCCCTGCAGCACCCAACTCCCTCCTGCTTCTCAAATCCACTGAATCCCTTCTCCAACGCAGTGTGGTAGGCCAATGAAACTTTTTGGCAAGCCCTACCTAGCCCTGGGGCTAAACGTTGCACACACAGCAAAATGTGTACGACATACATGGGGAGTCTGTTGGATGTCCGCACAAAAATGAATTTTATACCACTGATGCGCACGGTCAACTTAACTGTACATTTAAAATAAAGAGTGGATGTAAAATGTAAGTGCTGGCTGAGAAAGAAAACTTTTATGTGAGGAGATTGAGTTTCAAGTGGTTTGTCAGAGGGAAAAGCCTGTGGCTGTCTGTGAATGGCTAAATGCCTTTGCAGGACAAGTGGCAAAGAGCCAGGAGAAGTGAGAAGTGCCTGCCGTGTTTGACCAAAAGGACCACCACCTACGCACACTTTGTGCCAAGTGCTGTTTCGCAAACAGGGTGGAGGCAGTGCATAAATAATGAGTTACATAAAACACGCAGGGTTCATGTATGAAAAACCGGTGATGCTGAATGTCAGCTGCCACGCAGCTGGGGGGGCTGTGGTGTTTGACGTCTCTGGTAGGACTCAGCTGTGCTTTCTGGGGCATTTGTAGTCTCATTTAAGCCATCCTGTCCCCAAGAACGCAATGAGGAGTGCAGCCGGTGGAGACTCTTTGTGTTTTACAGCCGCTTGCTCTGTTACAGGGATAGTTCTGGTGCCCTTCTGACCATAGGCTCATCAGTGAGGTCCGAAGCATCCCAGGGAAGCCGGCAACCATGTGCCTTGATGAGAACAAAAATCATAGCAGTAGTGCCATTAGGAATAGGGTTGCTGCCATCTGTTGGTTGAAATCTCATGGGGAGCTGGAAGAATCCTTGCATTGATGATGCCATCTAAGATGTAGATCTGCTGAGAAAGGATATTTTGTTTTTAATGACAAGTGTGATGTGATCATGTTTTAGAAATCGGAAGGGGGGAACAAAATGATTTGTCTGCACATACTTGCTGCCCTGTATATCAGTTTAAGTCCTTTGCTGAAGTACTGGCCAAAGTTTTAACTTTTCAAGCTGTGGGTCTACAAACATTTCTCTTTGCAGCAGTGCCAGCTTCAGCAGCTTGTGCTGCTAATTGCTCATGACCACTCCACAGCTGAATATTTATTGACTACCATTTCTGGGACAGCACCATAGACCAAACAAGCAAACTGATATGGACTAGGAATAACCCCTCCCCTCTTTTTTTTCACGATTATTCAAAAGCTGCGTAAGTTTCCAGGACCCATCTCTATGTCCTCTCACAAACACAGCACAGCTGAGGGAGGAGGGCACGCATAGGAACTGCTGAAAGCTGCCCTGCTGCTGTGAGAAATTCCTGCCTGTGTCATCACAGCTTTCAACGGAAGAGAAATCTGTAGCCACTACCCAAATTTGTAAAATTTTGGGACCAGCCTATAAAATGGCTGTTCCATAGGTCTCTCCAAAGGCTGTAACTATCCAGATTTCTGCCTCTCTTCTTCCCAAGCCCAGAGCAGCTCAGAATTCACAGTCACTGCCCAAAGCTCTGCCCTATTCTCTGGCTGAGAGTCACAGCTACAAATTAACTGTTTAAAGTAAATCTTATAGATTGAGCAGCCCTGAGAGATGTTAAACGTTCACCCTTCAGCTTTCTCCACAGGTCTGCTAAACAAATCTACATGCACCAAACATTGCCAGAGTGAAGGGTTTCCACAGTATGTAAAATTGAACCTGCAGTCTCCTGTGTCCCAAATGATCTGGGTATTAGGTATTAACACCCGCATTAAACATCCCCAGCTGTACAGCAATACCTTGTTGTGTCCCTGGGTTCTCTCCATGCTCACCTTCTCCTGTCTGTGCTCTGCGAGGCTCCACTTGCAGCTACATGCAACCTGCCTGGTAGCTCACCCCCAACAAAATTTCTTGAAATAGCTACTGAGCATATTGAAAAGGCACGATACATACTTTGGGATGTTTCCGGGCCCTTTCATTGGAAATGTGCATGGGCAGGAGCACCAAAATTTCTAGCTAAAAAAGACATCTCCTATAGGGTTGCCAAAGTTTGGGTTTGATCTAGAGATTGCTGGGGGGTTGGCAGTTTCCAGATTTCTTTCCATGTGGGTTGAATGGAAAGTGAAGTCCCCAAACCTCTCCTTGTGGCTCCCACTGACTTGGGTGGATGAGGAATTCTTCCTCACACATGATCTAGCAGTTGTTGCTCCTCACACTACTCCATTCACACTGCAGCCAGAGGTCAAGTTTCTTCTGCAGTGTGACCTTGCTGGTAGGTTATTGCACTAGTGTTTCCCACTGACCTCCAATGGCCGCAGCATATTTTGAAATTTTAGGAAGTTCATTTCAATTTTTGTGTCATCTTTGCTGAACTGGTGGAACCCAGATGGAGAAGAGTCTATTTCCCCCAGTAATTTAGAACTCCAGCTGAACTTTTGTTCAAATTGTAGGAAATACTGAAGAAAGAGGCACATGCTGGAAGCCTGCCCGTGGCTTTCAGCAGAGATTTAAAGGAGAATTAGCTGGCTAGGTTAAACACCGCCTTACTCATTATTGTAAATCACAGCTCTTAATTCCTGTTTTGCTTTTTGTGCAAGAATTACAGGCTGAGGATGTGTTCTTGTAATAAGCCAAATAGATGAGTACCTACAAGGCTTATCTCAAAATTGTCAATGAATACAGGCTAGAGACATGTACACAATGGTTATGATGACAGTGATAAATAAAAGAGGAGATATTAGACCCTGATCGTCCTTGACCCATCCACTGCTCAGTTGCTGGCTCACTCCTTCATTCAGCTTTCCATGTGGTCCATCTAGCTCTTTCCAAGACGAAGCCCAGGTAGGGCTCTGAGGAGGGCTCACTAGCCTTTACATGAAGAAGCACTTTTATCTATCTTAAACTAATCTACTACTAGTTTGGTCATGCTCCCCCTAGTTCTAGTGTGTGGGATATGGTGAATAACTGTTCTGCATTCACCTCATCCACTGCCTTCATGATTTCGCAAATGTCAGTCATAACCCCCAGCCTCCTCCTCTCCAAAGCCTTTTTAGTGTCTCCTTATAAGTTGTTTTAGTACCTCGATCGTTTTAGTTGTCCCTCTCTGCCCTTTCTCTAACTCCATCACATCCTGGAGAGGACATAGCTTAGCATTAGTGGGAATGCCTTCCGTGTGGGTTATGCAGTGCAATTCCCTAACTCCAGACAGAGTAGCCCCATATGAATTGTGCTCCAGTCTCTCAGTTCCACAGGTCACCTCATCAGAGAAGAGCTTGGCTGTCCCCACTACTCTGCCAGGACTACATCTTACGGCACAGGTCTCCATGGGCCAGCACAGACCCTAGACAGAAAGTCCTTCTAATTATGTGAAAATTTATGATAAACGTAGGTAAGTTGATCCCCCTCATTCCCTTCTATGAACAGAGTGAAGTGACCCACAAACGCACCTAATGGTGTAAAGAATAGATTGACTTTTTTACGATGCCATTGCCCTTCTAAGAGGACAGATGAGCGCGGGGCAGTGGCTGCGGTGTCTGGGTGCTCTTTGAGGGATGCTGCCCAGGCGGCTTCACTAAGGGCTGTGCAGCAGCGGAGCAGCCGTGCTGCAGCCACAGGGCAGTGGGGACAGCTGCCCAGTTCGTGAGGCAGAAGATAGGTTCGGCTGCTAAGGGCAGAGGTTCTCCGGGGTGTTTCACAAGGTAATAGCAAAAATAAAACCCAACAGGCCAAAGAAATGAAAAAAATCACCCCACCCTCCTAGGGCCAGGAGAGCAGTTGGTGGTTAACCAAAGACTTTTCTGGTAAATAGCATGACTAATGTCTTTCCTGAAACTCCTGGCCCCCTTCCAGCAGCCGGCCACCTACCGTCACCGTTTGAGAGCCCCACCGTGGCTGTGGGGGAGTGGCTGCTCCCCAACGCCCCTCAGCGAAAGCCAGGGGCAAGTGAACCTCCTGCCAGCCAGCAAAATCAAAATGTTAAATTTTGCAGTGTCCTTGGGGCTCTGCTCAGACCAACCCCTACACGGGGCATGAGTGAAACTTGTGCAGGAAGAGGCTGGCCTGGACCCCGGCAAACGTGCCCGTGCGCGCCCACGCCGAGGAGGTCTCCCAAAGTCTGGAGATAAAGCACAGCGTGTGGTTGGGGAGCTGAGAAGGGGGAGGCATGTGGCCAAGGCCAGCTCGCTGGCTCCACAGACCCTCCGCTTTGGGTGGAATTCCAGCAGAATCACATCCTGTGTGTTTGTAGAAGTGTTCCTATGGCCCTTGCTGCAAGGTTTGGACCTGATGGAGAAAAGAAAAATGTGGTTATGAGGAGATCGTAATGAGTTCTTACAGATTGTTTTTGTTTGACTCAACCCGTTAGAGTTTGGGTTTTATAATTTTGTGATGCAAAATATGCCTATCCTTAGAATAAACATAGAAAAAGCAATGTTCATCTACCTGCTTTACTATTGGTACTTGCTGGTGTCGTACCAAAGGTCTTCAGGTGAACAAAAAGAAATTAGTGTCACTACAAAATATTTCTTGCACATAATCTGTCACCCTTGCCCAGGGTCAGAGCTGAGGCACGAGGCAATGGGCCCGAAGTCAGTGTCTTGCTCTTGTGTCCCAACGCAACCATGAAATCAGGTTCATTGACACAAAAGTGAACCCAGTTTTCACTAACAAGGTCAGGTGGACTCAGGTCTGTGCTGGCTATACCCAGTCTTTGCCATGGGATTCAGCAATGGTTGCAGGTCTTCCCTGCCCCACTTGCTGCAGCTCCATTGGCTTTAGCTTACAACAGCACCCAGCCGGCATAAAATGGGAAGAGAATCAAGTGCAGAGAAAACACAGGCTTTTGGATCTTCTGGGTCTTCTGTGTTTACATGTCTGTTTACATCAGAGTCAGTCTGCTCCTGGATAGCTTTTGCCTTGCTTGCTACCCCCCAGCACATCCCCCAAGGAGATGCTAATTCCTGTGGGCTGCAAACCGCATTCCCTAAATTAGAAGAGCGATTTCATCTAACTCGGGAGAAGAGTGAAGACAGGGAGAGGGGACAAAGCTGCACGAGGGACTGACAGTGGGGGAAATTAAACAGGGGCCAGATATGGCTGCGGTAGTGATGAGGGGCAGCAGAGCCCGCCTGACATGATGCACAGCACGTGCCACACCAGGCAGCAGTAACAGGGTGGGGGGAGAGCAACAGCCCCGTTAGCCTCCCACGTCCTCCCTCCCATAAATCTGCCTCCAGTTGACGAAAGGCGATGCGCTCATTTATTCCCAGTGCTGAGGGTGCCTGTCCTTTTATAAATCTAACCTGATATCTGTTTTCCTGTCCTTGGCTCTAAGTAGTTGTCCAACTTTTGGGCACACCAAGAATGAAATGGGAGCAGTGTACATTTCTAAGAGGCAAATATATTGCTAATGTTGCTCTTTCTGTTTTCTTTATCCCTCACTTTCTTAGATGCTTAATACATACCTGCTAAGACCAGGTCCCCTGAGAGCTCAGTGCTGCAATAGCTCGCTCTGCCTTCTTAATCTTCCCCTTCCTAGATGGACCTTCTGAAGGTCTGAGTCCCTGCACTTCCTTCAGAGTGCTCCTTCAGTGGGACAACGTGGTCTGCTATAGCTCTGCCATAGCTCTGCCATCGCTCTGCCGCACCTCGGCATTCACACAGGGCAATCGGATGCAGTTTAGGATGGCTCCATCATTTCGGGATGGGTTTCTGCCTTGTGCTGACCCGCTTCTCTGTAACCCTTTGTGCACGTGTGTTTGTGTGTATGAATCATCTCCAATATAGAGGTATACACCTATACACATACAATAGATGTATTTCTGATGAAAGACAGGTCTAATAATTGCATAAATAAAAGAGTACGGGTAATGGAAATAAAATCAATGTACCCAGGCAGGAAATAAGCGAGTCACCGATATGAAATGCACATTACGCTACTGACAGGTGTTTTAATATAGCTTGTGAATAAGGGATTTATTTATAAGAAAAAAGCTAAGACAAAACCTCAGAGTCTAATTATTTATCCAGCTATGCAATTATTAGGTATAAATCTCTAAAATGGCTGAGAAAGTGTTTGGGGAGATGCCAAGCCTGGCTCTGTGTGAAATGCTATTGCTAGGAACTGTGTTATTCCTACCGATATATTATGGCCAAAGGCACCAGAGACTTTCCATTTTCTGGGAGCTCTGCCTTTTTGCAGCAAGAAATGTGCTTTCAGTGATGGCTTTAATATCATGTTACAGGCTCCGGCCACACAGGGGAGGAGGAATGGAGGTAGTTGGGCCTTTCTGGATTAAATGCCTATTATATCGTTGCCAGGGACAACAGGGGACTGGGTTTAATGACCCAGGTGGTCCCTTCATATTCTGTACTCATATCCTCTGCTATTCAAATGGTTCCCTGGGGATCTGCCTGATCAAATGTGAACTGCACTAAATCCTGGGACCTGTTGGAAGAGCATCAGCCTAAGTGATATAATATGTGCTGAGGCAGAAGAGGAGCACGTGAGTTAGCCGGGCTCAGCTTATCCTATCCCATCCCCAAGGTTACAGTGTTTGAGACACAGGGTGGTGACAGGTCCTCAGGAGCAGGGGACACAGCTCTGTTTCCTTCCCTGCCATGGTGCTGAGGGGTCCTTTGCTAGAAGCTGGCACTGGCTCTGTTTCAGTGCTCTCTGCACCTTCCATCCAAGGCACACCTAATCCTGGAAGGCTCCTGTGCCCAAAATCTCAATCTCACTAGACATTTGCCAATGGTAAAGTAATAAACTCCATAATGTAATCAGTAGGGTCTCCTGGCATAACGAGCAGGGTACCAGCGCAAGAACTTTGAATATATGCCATAATTTTAGCTTTACCCACATAGACGGTGAATATCAAGAATGTTATGTACCCTTGTATAGTTTCCACAGGGCTGTACCACGACTGTATGCTTATGGTAGGGATATCTTAAGTATACCTCCCACAAATTTCTACTGCGTTTTATAATGAAAGACCAAGAAACTGGACCAGTAAAGAACTTTAGATCCCTTGTTAGTGTAAAACATATTACAGTAGTCAAGCATAGGAAAAAGCCAATTAGCTTTTGCCATCTGGGTTAGAAAACCCCAGATAACAACAGTAAAGAACACTGCCACGTTGGGAATGAAACTTTTATGAAACCTTGTCCAATTGACACTTGCCAAGGCCCATTGCAGACTGGTTTGGACTAGGTTTCGGAAGCTGTCCACATATAGATGCTTCCTGGGATGCGTAGCCTTCCTAGGCTTGCTACACCTCCACTAAAAAATGAAGAGCTGCAACACAGGCTGTGCTGAAGAAACGATTGCTCCATCACCCTCTGTGTTTTCTCAGCCCAGAAGGGAGGGAGGGAAGCATTAAGGATCCTGCCAAATGTTGCCCTGAGTCACACTTTCACAGCTGCTGGCACTGCATTTGTGCTGGCTCTTCTGGAGGCATACATCTTATCTAGGTCTGCCCTGAGCCTGCATTTGGTGGCATTTTTGCTGAAGGAGGCCGAGCACGGGATGCGGTGGGTGCAATGGTGCAGGCTTCGGGTGCTTTGGGTGGCACTGCAGGGTGCATGCACCCTGTCTTTCATGCCTTCTGCATGGCTCCCTTCAGGGCTCCTCCTGCCATACTTGTATGAAAAAGCCCTTGGTGAGGGTAGCACATCAGTCCCAAGATGCCAATTATTCCATAAATGAGGGCTCCAGCCTGCCACCCTCACCACCTGCTGAGTGTCTCTTGCAAGCTGCAGTGGGTCCAGCAGTGTGGGTTGGCATGTGCCACCAGTCCTGCAAGTGGCAGTTCAGACACCGCTTGGCTTTCTACTCACTCCAGCCCCCATGTAACACAACAGACTCAGAGCAGAGCTGCTGCCACTGGCTGCATTGCTAAATTTCTCATTGATAACAAGGATTCAGAGGGGCAGCACTATGTCTCATGGGGTCTAGGTCCAGGAAAAGGGTGCTGAGCACCAGCAGTGACATGCAGCAGCAGTGGAAGGACCTCAGGATGGGAGTGGTGCTGTCTGCCGGTGTGGGATCACCTTTCTGTGCCATGGAGAATGGAGTGATGAGAGGACAGTCGCTGGGAGATGCCAACCTGTGCCCACAGCCAGCAGGGTGATTCAGGACATGGCAAGCTGCATCCCAGAGATTTTGCCCCATGTTGCTCTCAAGTGATAGCAATACAGGAGGTCAGGGCAGGTTTTGCCTGTGTGAGCTTCCCCAGGTGAATTGGGGATGCCAATGGGATGCTCACTCGGTGGGCTGCTGCTTGGCGTCACCACGGGCCCCAGGACCTGTGTCCTCACTCAAGCCACAAGGAGACTGTTCACACCCACCTCAATGCTGTTCCTGCCTTTGGGTCTGTGGCTGTGCAGAGCTCCCGCACAAGGACCACACCATGCCCTCAGCCAGCAGAGAGGGCTCCTCCCCTGGGAAATGTTAGGAGGAGGCTACTTCTCCACTGCAAGCCCTGGAGCAGGTTGGTGCCATCCAGGCTTGAGGTTTGTGTGTGACTGATGGTCATCTGCTGGTGAAGGGAGAGAACAAGCCCTGCCCAGCTACGGTCTTGAGGGCCTGTGGACTAATCTTTCTTTCATTTACAGTGCTGAATTTTTCATGCTATACTAATAAAACCCATTTGTACCATCCCGTAGTCGTTTGCTGAATCATTTGACAAAGGAACAGATTTGGCAGGGTGTCTCTCAATTGATTTGCAGCATGCATCACCGCTCTGTTCCCCTCGCCTTGGTGGAGAGCCATGGTGTGCTTTGCAAAATTAGCTGGGAGCAGAAATTCATCAAAACTTAAGATCAGCTGTACTCAGTCAAACCAAAAATTCTTGTCAACATGATCCTGCCTCTGATGGTGGCTGAGAGCAGATCCCTGTGAACGGGTGTAAGCACAGGGAAAACAGCGATACTCCCCAAGCCTCCTATGATTTCTGGCTGCATTTAAAAGCAGCATTTGAACCTGCACAGGATGACACCGCTGATCTCAAGTCCAACACCATAACTACCCAGGCATCTTCAAGTTCAACACCATAACTACCCAGGCATCATCTAAGTGCAACCTTAGTGAGCTGAACACAACTCACAGCCACTGGCAGAGGCTGCACCCTTCACTTCCCACCCTGCAATTAATCTTGCAGCAGCTCTGGCCTCTCAGACTCTTTCTGCAGACCACTGTAACCCACAGAAATGGCTGGTCTTCTGCCATTTGAGGGAGTGGAGTGGCTCAGGGAAAGATCTGCTGGGTGCTGTAACTGAAGCAAAGGTGGAGATGACACACCAGGACCAGGACTGGGAAAGCAAGGGTTGGAAAAGCAGAGGGAATTATGAACCGTCTCCTTCCAGTGCCTGCAAGCTATCAAATGTGCTCAGAGGTGTCTGAAACTGCAGCCTTGCCACGTGATGTGCAACCTCATGTCTCAACCTTCACCCACCACTCATTATTTGTATGGTGGCAGCATGTGGGAGATCTACCAGATCCCCTCACACCCACTCCGTGGTGCGAAAGGTTAACCTGGGTCAGCCCTGCATGTCACGCAGCTGTCAGTGGGTCTGGACTGCCCACGGCCACGCGGATGAGCGTCTCCACGTCCCACAGTGAGCAAACACCCAGCACGTCGTGCCCTGTGCCTGATGAGTGTCGGGAACGCGTCCCTGGTGGGGTCCCGCTGTTTCAAATTAGGATGTTGAACACGCTGCCGGCTGGCAGCTCCTCAGACCACACAGCGCGGGGGAAAAAACAGAATGTGTCACAGGGGATCTGGAGGTGCAGAGGGAAGGGAGGCGAGGGGTGATCCAGCCCGCCGGAGCAGCCCACCGCTGAGCAAGAGGTGATGCAGGACACTCAACACCTCGGAGGCCAGAGCAGCCTCTTGCAAACATGTTTTACAGCGAAATACTGGAGCTAAGTACTGCTGAGGTGCAAATATGGTAAGCCTTGAGCTCTGGGCTTGCAGCATTCAAGAAATGCCGGGATCAGGGAGGTGTGTGCAGTCCCACAGGGAAGCAGTGGCTCCTGTGGGATGGTGACTTGCTGGCACCTCATGGGAGCAAACAGCCCACTGGCCCAGGGCACCTTGCTGGGGAGCCTCGGCTGTGAAAGGGTAGGGGTGTATCACTGTTTATCTACCTTTCTGCTTTTCATTTCTCCCTTTTCATAAAAAACTGTTTCCAAGGCAGTGTGGCTTGTGTGTGAACAAGAAAAGTTCAGCTGACTTTTGCCAGGGAGCTGGAGCTAATGTTTTAGTAGCAACCTCTTTAAACTTGAGCCGAGACTGTGCTGCCACCAGTGAAGCCCTGTCAGAAGGGTTACATTCTCCTACTTCAGTAAAAAAAAAAAAAAAAATTACAAACTTAAGCCCCTGTTTGGGAAATGAAATTACTTTTCTGAAATACAGCAGCCCAGAAGCCATTAAACCAACAGTGGGTGGGACAAGCAATGACTGTCAGGGTTTTTGGTCCCCGTAACATGCCTGGACAGAGTTTCCTGCTGCTATTTTCCATTTGTGAGCTGTGTCACTAGTATCTCATGGGTAGGGTCTGTGCTGTCAGAGATCTGCAGCAGAGGTTGCAAGCTTGGCAGAACTGAGGTACAGTCACGTTTTCTGTGCTCTGTGGGATGCCGTGTCAATCCTACAGACAGTACGAGGTGAGAGAAGGGGGGGGTTGACCTCTGGGTGACTCTGTGATAACTCGATGTGAATTAGGGGAAGGAAACCTCACCCACACAGGACTGCCTCAAGACTAATACATCAGCACAGCATTTACACCGCGCAGAGGGGAAACCCTGTGAGCTCCACAGGTATTTCTGTTGGGATCCCCACTTGCAGCAATGGGGATCAGGGAGCTGAGATGGGTTAAAAACAAGCCAATAAAGGGGGAAAAAAAGGTTGTTTCCAGCCAGATCATCTCCCTGCTCTGGCTCACCAGGCAGGTCTGCCAACAGGCTTATTGACTGGATGGAGGGATGTGGAGGGGACGACAAACTTGGAGAGGGATGAACGAGTGGGGCTGGCACTAAAGGGTATGCTTGGGAAGCCTGATGGGAGCAGGGAGAAGGGGCACATGGGATTTGGGGAATGAGGTCAGAGCTGGGCTGAGCAGTGGGGTTATGCCATGAAAACTATTATTTTCTGCTTTTCAGTACTGCCTCTGCTGAAGGCACGTGGAGCAAGATATGCTCCAAGAAACCACAGTATTGTTAAACATAGCTCAGGACTGAGCTGTAACTTAAACTCTGATAAATGACTGTCTGCTTTGGTTTATGGCTGAAGCTGTACAGTCTGAGAGAAGGAAGTAAATCTGTCCACCAGCCTCTGTCCACCAGCCTCTGTCCACCAGCAAGGGTACTTGGTCCCTGCCGAGGTGAGAGAGCACAGGGACGCAGCAGCCGACAGGACCATGGCCCCATGGCTGCTGGCGGGGACATGCACCATCCCCTCCCATCCGCTGAGGGCAGTGGGCAGGCTGGTGCTGCCTTTTGAAAAGAAATTCCTTTGCCGCAGCACAAACAAAAAGCATGAAGCAGCTGGCCAGGAGACATCGTGCTGCTCTGCTTAATCCCAGAGCACTGAGGGGGCTCTTGCTGGGTCAGACTGTCCCCCTCTGAAGTGCTGTGCCAAAAGCACAGAAAACATTGTTTGGGGATGAAGGCAGCGGTGGCACTCTCTTGGGAAAACACAGGAACAATAAATCAACCGTATGTTTGTATGAGTGGTGGCAAATAGTGGCGCAGCAGGCTGCAGCCCCTCTCCTAAGCCTCCCGAAGCATCCCCTGGCCTTGCGAAAGGTCACGGCACGCAAGCAGTCCCTGCCAGTTCCCACATGGCAGAAACAGCACTGCTGTAACAGTGAGTGTAACTCCACAGCAATGCCATCACGCCTTTATTTTTTTAAGTGAAAAACACACCCCGTTCGCTCTCCACGCCCCACATCATGGCTGGCCCATTGGTGTCTGGTCCTCTTCCCCCTGGGACGAGTGGGAAGCGCCCAGCAGAAGGCATCCGAGCAGCTCAGTAGGCAGCCAGCTCGAAGCCCCGGGAGCTCGTCTGTCTGATGAAATCATTTCGCACTGTGAACATCCTCACAGCTGAAATTGAAAAGTTATTTATTTCTCCTCGAAAGGGGAAAAACAGCTTGCTGTGGAGGCTGTTTGTCCTTTGGGGCGGGAATCTCACTTTTGCCAGCTTTCGTGTCTCTGCGTGCTGGCTGGGAGCAGTGAGATGCTCTGGCAGGCAGAATGGATGGAGCAGTGCTGATGCCCTCCTGCCCGCAGCCTCCCTCCGCCGGGGCAGGTACACCAAGGGGCAGAGGTTTGGCACCGGCTCGAGCTGTTCCTCTCCACGGGATGTGTTTTCCTGGCATTCACAGCAGCGCTGCTAAAAGCAGCTCTTTCTCTGCTGCAGCCAGTTAGTGGTGCAGAGGATACTTCTCCATTCTAATCCCTTGAGGCACTGAACCACCTTGAGAGCAGCCACAGCTGAGGTGTCCTGCACCCTCCCTGACAGCCCCGGGGACAGCAGTCTTCATTACCCAAAGGGATGGTGAAGCTCGTACATGTCCCCCAGGTGCTTTGAAGGGACGTCACAGCCTCCAAGGTCCTTGCCCCTCCCGGGTGTCAGTGTGTCCTCTGCAAGGATGCTGGGCAGGCGCTGCTGGGCTCTGCAGCTCACTGCGGGGCTTTGCCATGGGAATGCTCACCCTGCTCATTCCGGTTGGGACATGAAACCAATTTAAAATCACCCAGGGAATGGTTTACCGCTATTCTCATTCTGTACTGCCCTTTCACTTATTGAGGGTGGACTATTTCCAAGCATTCCCCACATGGCTTAGTCCTGCTCCCACTGCAGTCTGCAAAAGGCACAGCACTGACCTGGGCCCGTGCTCAATGCTTTGCAGCATCCCACCCCAACAGGACATTTGAAAGGTTTCTGTGAATGTTAAACCAGCTCCTCTGCTAGAAGAAAGTAATCTCAGAGCAGGTGAGAGCTGAAGAAGCTGCCCAGGGCCAGTCTTTACTCCACGCCAGCAGAACTGCTCTCCCAGTCCTCAGAGACTCATTTGGAAACTTGACTTGGCGTAGATGTGACTCAGACTGAGCTGATACTGCACAGACTGATTTTGCAAGTTCTGGGAAACTGGGAATCTGGGAAATACTGCAGGTAATCCCTGTCAATGGTGCACACAGATTTCTTATCCCACTTGGACGTTACCTGCTTGCTCAGACCCTGTGCTGAGCAGGACTGCTCGCTTTGTGGTGGGTAGGATGGGGGTCCGGCTTCAGGACCGGAGCTCCTACATGCCAGAATAATAAAAAATAGCATTCAGTAGCAACAACGCATCTGTTCAGAAATGTGGATGCTGTTGCATCACCATCAGGCTTCAAACCTCAAAGGAACGGCTCATCCGGTGGCCAGAAGCACTGGTGTGCCAGTAGGGCTGAGTTTCCACTAGAGGGTTGTAGTGCTGTGCAGAAGCAGATGCGGTTACTGTGGCAGGAATATTGTATGTACTCCACGCCTTTGTCAGCAGATCAAAAGCATCCTCCGATAGCCTGGCTTCCAGCAGTCTCCGCAGTCTCTGATGTGCACAGACTGCAAGCTGCGAGAGGGCTGGTGCCTGAGCAACCCGCTTCCCTGCCTTCCCTGAAAAGCCTCTAGCATTCACATGACTCAGCACCTACTATATATATATATATAGACACAGATATAGTAAGTAAACACAGTGTCTATGCGTATACACACACAGACAGTATGTTTATTTGTGTACCTGGGATTTCGATGCACGAACAGCCACGTGGCGTGGTGGCGGCATGCCATCGCAAGGAGCCAGGGCACCACTGGTGGAGCAAAGCCCACAGCCTGGCAACATGGCGAATGGGACAATTAGCAACATCGGCGCAATCAGCAAGATGGGAAAGCGATAGCTGTTTGCATACAGCCCTGGCTCCAGGCCAGGAGCTGCCATGCCGTGCGCTACACCAAACATGGGTGCTGGCCCCCGGAGCTTGCAAACCGGCCTTGAATGGGAGCCATCAGAGGGGACTGCCACTTCTGCCACCAGTCATGTCCCCACGTCCAATGCAGCTCAGTAGGTCCTAGTGAGTTCATGTGTATGTGACCCCAGTATGCACCCGTACATCTTTTACAGTAGCGTATGTATTTTTGTATGTGGATCTGTAGAATCATAGAATCATAGAAGGGTTTGGGTTGGAAGAGACCTTTGAAGGTCATCTAGTCCAACCCCCCCTGCAATGAGCCTATGTTTGTGGCTTTCTGAGCAGCTGGTGTGCAAAGTGCTGGCAACTGTACCGCCCAGAACAGGGTGGTTTTACTGCTGAAAACAAAAACTGGAGCTGTCTAACACAGTGGGGAAAGCCCAAATAGCACTGATGTTGCCTTCCTTTCGCAGAAAGAGTGGGAAGGCAAATGCAACCACAAGGCTTGCCTGTAACATGGAAAACACAGAGTGATGTTCACAGAGAATTTACATACGGATTGACTTATGTACTACCTGTTTGTCTGATACTATCACCATTTCCATTTATAGGTAGATGGAAAATAGGTTTTGCCTACATTTTCATCTCTTTTGTTATCAGAAAGGGTCTGAGGAAGTAAGTAGGAGATATTCTGGCAAAACAAATGATTACAGCAAAAGATGGGCCTTAGTTCCCTTGGAAGGTGACCTGATCTTACCTAAATACAGCTATGTAGAAACCAACCATCGAGTCAACAGAGAGGCCTGAGAGTGCTGGTATACCTGACCAAAAATAGACGGTTGAATCCTCTGCCCTTTACAGCCGGCTGGTGGAGTGCCTCTTATCCAGCTGGGGAGACCTGCAAGGTGGACACATAGGGTTGGGAGAGCCACCTCCCACAAGTTATGGTGTCCATAAACAAGTCTCAGACCGCAGGGAGGCCAGACTGGCTGGACAGCAGGGACTGTGGTGCTGGTGAAGCATCTCCTCCTCTGAACCGAGTAACGGTGGTGGCAGCGTGAGCCTGTGCTGATACCAGCAATGCAGAAGAGCTCTGTCACTCCAGACCACAGGGGTTACCCCTCTCCTCCTGAGGTGCTGCCATCCCTTGGTGGGCTGACGCCAAAGGGCAGAGGGGTGGTGGGTCACCACCAAGGACAGGCGGCTGCCAATGAGCTATGGAAAGAGAGGGTGGCAGAGAAGCACGGTGTGAAGCAGGGTTTGGAGTCTGTTATGGTGGTTTGAGAAGGAGGGGAGGGAAGGAACGTAAGTGCTGTGCCCAGGAATAAAGTGTCTCAGCAGCTATAGGCTAGGAGGTTAGATTATATTTTTTTAATTACTTATTCTAATGAGTAAGAACATCTATTAGCTAATCATCACGCAATAAATATGTTTATTACTAATCTTTCACATCTAAAATTCCTGTAGAAGATAAGAAAAAAAAGGGGGGGGTGTTATTTTGGCAGTGCAAATGGTCAGGTGCAAAGGAGAGCAGCCATGCACAAGCGCCTCTGCCCCATCAGGCAGCAACAAAACCCCCCAGCCTTGGTGCGGTACAAATGCAGGCGGCTTTCTGTGCCTGCTTTTGCAAACAGCTCTG
This sequence comes from Fregata magnificens, assembly GCA_013389945.1. Taxonomy (NCBI): domain Eukaryota; kingdom Metazoa; phylum Chordata; class Aves; order Suliformes; family Fregatidae; genus Fregata; species Fregata magnificens. Next base: position 87,697 of record WAAD01029548.1, on the reverse strand, counting down.
CAAACCCTCTTCTCACATAGCAAGGAGTCTCTGTCCCTCCCAAAGGAGTCATAAAATACAGCTTTATCCATCCTGCATGCGGTAATCAGACAGGCTTAAGAGCTTAAGCACTCATAGGGTAGCAATGTTTAAAAAGATTGCGCTGGCCTGTTTGCCTACCTCAGTCCGCTTCTCTAATCAAACTGCTCCTCAGTATGGACTTGTAGGGGCACATTGTTAGTGATGGAGGCAGAAAATTGAACTTGCTAATAGAGAGGGAGTTGTTAAACTCACGTTCTTGCAAGGCCGTGCCCAGGGTGATTAACAGCTTGCACAAAGAGCCTGGTGCTGCTCCCCTTGCTCTGCTCACCAGCCAGCTGCCGAGCCATGGACCACTGGGATCACGCACCAGGCAAAGAAGATGGGAGCAAACAAATTTCATCCTTTTAGACTGTTTTATTTAACAAAGCCAAGCAAAACAAAACCAACCCCACCGTCAATACACCAGCTCCTCATTTACGCAAGACCCCTTTCCACAACTCTGGGAGAACAAAAAGGCTGAAGTGTAAATGAGATGAGTGTCGAGAGCATTACGCACATGAATATTTATCAAGACAGACCAGACAGGGGCCAATTTGCCACCCTCCTGCAGCAGCGGGAGCTCAGTCATCGACAAGTGGGAGGGAAAGGGTAGGTGAAGAGGCTGGTCCATGCCTTTGCGCGGGCAGCAGCATGCGGGATGCCAGCAAAAGGCTGTGCCTGTGCGTGAGGATAACTGTGGGAGCCATTGCTCAGGAACAGTGCTGAGAGGCTCCTGGGTTTTGGGACAACAGCTAAGTACAACGCAGTTATGAACCAAGCATACAATGTCCCTTCCAGTCATGCAAACAGCTTGCAAGCTGCACTTATGGAAAAAACTCTAAAGAACTAACTGGAAGTTGTTACCATTCCTTGGGTGTGCCGAGTGCTTATGATAAATCTTTTTCCTGAAGGAAAAAGCAAGGTTAAATCAAACTACAAAGCCCATCAAGCATGAGATTTACAGCAGTCTAAAAGGGTTACGGGTTCATTTCGTAAACAGTTGAATTATGGCTGCTTCTGGGTATCGATATATTAAGCACACTGACCCCTTCAGTGCTGCAAGGAGCTATGGGATGAGCAGCAATGGAGAGATCGCGCTGGTTATTGTTTTTATGTACATTTCAAAGTCACTTCCGAAAAAGAAGATGAGATAGTAGTTGAGTATTCCAGCCACGGACATGAGGAACAGGAATAAAATGATGCGCTTTCCAAACAAGTAACCAGGAGTGCTGAAGAGACAGAAAGGGGGAGAAAGCAATTCATTAGTACGCATCACCTCACATGAGAAGCCCTCAGACTTTGGACTCTGCTGTTGACACCGCTGAAACACCTTGGGGGCTGAGACGGATGGGGGCAAACTTCTGCTCCGCCTTGCATCACTGCTCTGGCCAGCTGTGAGCTCTTAAATGCCATTTTCAGGATCTGTTTGGGTCTGGATTTGGCCTCCTGTGCTCAGCATAGGCTGCTGCCTACAAAAGTGGCTCTTCAGAGGGACCCGTACGTCTTCTCAGCCATCAAAGGCTGTGGCACAATCTTGTTCCACACAGAATCATAGAATCATACAATGGTTTGGGTTGGAAGGGACCTTAAAGATCATCTAGTTCCAACCCCCCTGCCATGGGCAGGGACAACTTCCACTAGACTACGTTGCTCAAAGCCCCATCCAACCTGGCCTTGAACACTTCCAGGGATGGGGCATCCACAACTTCTCTGGGCAACCTGTTCCAGTGCCTCACCACCCTCATAGTAAAGAATTTCTTCCTTATATCTAATCTAAATCTACCCTCTTTCAGTTTAAAGCCATTACCCTTTGTCCTGTCACTACATGCCCTTGCAGAAAGTCCCTCTACAGCTTTCTTGTAGTCCCCCTTCAGGTACTGGAAGGCTGCGATAAGGTGTCCCCAGAGCCTTCTCTTCTCCAGGCTAAACAACCCCAACTCTCTCAGCCTGTCTTCATAGGATAGGTGCTCCAGCCCTCTGCTCATCTTCGTGGCCCTCCTCTGGACTCGGTCCAACAGGTCCATGTCTTTCTTATGTCAGGGACCCCAGAGCTGGACGCAGTACTCCAGGTGGGGTCTCACCAGAGCAGAGTAGAGGGGGAGAATCACCTCCCTCAACCTGCTGGTCACACTTCTTTTGATGCAGCCCAGGATACGGTTGGCTTTCTGGACTGCAAGTGCACATTGCCGCATCATGTTGAGCTTCTCATCAACCAACAGCCCCAAGTCCTTCTCAGGGCTGCTCTCAATCCATTCTCCACCCAGTCTGTATTTGTGCTTGGGATTGCCCCGACCCAGGTGCAGGACCTTGCACTTGGCCTTGTTGAACTTCATGAGGTTTGCACAGGCTCACCTCTCAAGTCTGTCAAGGTCCCTCTGGATGGTATCCCTTCCCTCCAGTGTGTTGACTGCACCACACAGCTTGGTGTTGTCGGCAGACTTGCTGAGGGTGTGCTCAATCCCACTGTCCATGTCACCAACATGATGTTGATGACACCAGATGTTAAACGGCACTGGTCCCAATACCGACCCCTGAGGAATGCCACTTGTCACTGGTCTCCACTTGGGCATTGAGCTGTTGAATGCAACGGCTTTGAGTGCAACCACCCAGCCAATTCCTTATCTACTGAGTGGTCCACCCGTCAAATCCGTGTCTCTCCAATTTAGAGACAAGGGTGTCATGCAGGACAGTGTGTGCAACAAGTTTTATCAACATAAAAGGAGGATCTTGTGCAAATAGTGGCACAAACGCACAAACGTGTGCATTTGCAGAGGCTGTGAACAGGAGCTGCTGAAGCAGCCACTCTGTTCCTGCAGCTCCCCTGACAGCCGGTGCTACCGCACCTGCCACGTCCGGTTTTGTAAAGAGGCTCTGCAAGTCCTTACCTCTGAGTCCTTTCCCCGAGGTAGCCCACAAAGTACTTCTGCCTCACAAACAAGTACATCAGGCCAGCAAAGGCAGCAGGAGCTGGGTAAAGGGTAAGACAACACATTACAGACACCAGCACAGGTCTCTCCGTACGTACTATCTCTGTCTGCTGCCTGGGCTGGACTGGGAAATGGGAACCTGCAGCCTTGGACTATGGGATGGTCACTGGAAGCAGGACAGAGACATTTGCGTGGGAAACAGAGCACTTGCCTTGCCCTCACACCAGCTTTTCTGAAGACTTAGTGGGTGTAATCCTGCCCACAGCTGTGCCCACTGCAGAAACCCAGCGTGTGTCATGCTGGGCTCAGGAAGGAGGGTGCCAGCTCAGGCACTGCCTTCACCAGAAATAAAAGGCAGCCAATAGACGTACTTCTCTAGGAGCAGATGGAGGACTATATTATGGTCCAATACTAATTTCTGAGCACATAAAAACGGGCTTTTCCCCTTTTCCCCCTAATCCTAGCTTTCCCCACACATGCAGGCAACAGCCCTTCTTCTCCTGGTCAGGAAACTCTTCTCTTCCAGAAGGAATAGCCACAGATGCCAGGAAAGTACTCATCTTAACTTTAGGAAAACTCAAATTGCATTAAAGGGTATCATATTTAGAAATGCAGGTAAATACTCCTGGGCTGTCCTCAGCGCTGTGAAGGGCTGGCAGCTCTGGCAATTCAATCAAATGAGCCCATTTCCAGTCCTGGTGGTGAATAATGTGGCATCCGGCACCCAAGTACTAAACCCTCCACCCAAAACTGAGGGATCTCATCCGCAATGCCTTTATGAGAAATGTCCCTGGCTCAGACTGTCCAGAATCATGTCTGGGAACACGTCTGTTGGCATAAACCGTGCCAGGGAGTGTGCTGCATGGGTAGCTGCAGGACAGATGGGTACGACTGGTCCCCCTGCTGTGGGAGAATTTGGTCCCTGGAAGCATAACCTCCAAAATGCCCACTATCCCTTGCTGAAAGTGGTGTAAGGTTGAAGAAGGGAAAAAAAACCTCTGTGTTACCTTGGCTGCAGAGAAGGCCAGCACACCAAAGCACAGCCAGAAATGTAGGGTACGCATGTCCGCAGTTCTGGCTAGAAAGAAATTTGTCAGAGAGAAATCAGAACACAGGGAAAATAGAAACAAAATCAACACATTTCATGAGCAAAGGATGGTGGGGTGTGAATTTGGGCTGGGCTAAAGCCGCTGCTGGTGGGCTTTTATCCCAGAGCAGTGGGAGGTCCCCGACCTGCCTGCGGCAGGCAGCTGCCGGGGGCTGGCTGGCACGTCTGTGCCCAAACACGGCAGCTGCCTCGGCCACAGGTCTGCTTCCCTGTGTCCTCACCCAAATAATGGATGCCTTTGTCCTGCCTGATGAGGAAAACAAACCGCCCCATGCACATGCCTGGCACCTGTGAACGCCGCTTTCCTCCTCTAACCTGTTTGATCATGGCACATGTATAATAGATGCTGTGTGCTTTATTGGCTTGGAAAATCCTTGTAATTAAGTCATATTAATCAAGTTAGTGGCACTGAAAGCGGCACGAAACCAACAAAAGGAGAATCGTGCTCCAAATAGGAGTGTCTCACAGAGTTAACATGTGTCTTTGCAGGGGAACAGGAATGAGTTCCAGCTGTCTCTTTCAGCTGGGAGTGCTTTCTGAGGGGGCAGCACTCTGCCCTTGGCAGAAGTTGCACACCTGTGAAGGGCAGCACTTGGACATCCCATCCAGTTTCAAGCACATCGTCAGTACTTCACGGATAATTAAAAATATTTTATGTTCTCTTCTGGGTCAGAATTAATTTTCCTTCTGCTCTCCCTGAAGGGATGTCAAAGACAAGAGGTACCAATGTGGCAGAGAAGTGGAGAGCTGTGTGCTGAGGCAGCTGCCCGGGGATTGAGGGGTTTGTACAAGCTCTGCCACCGACCTGCTCCTCGGCAAGTCAGCATCTCTCCGCTGGCTCTTTCCTTTTGAGCCACGGTGCCCTCAGGACACCGGCTGTGCTTGTATCACACTTCCAGCATCAGCTACTGCTGGGTGAGCCGGTTCCCAAATGAAGGGACATAATAGACATAAGGGCTGCAAGTCCAATATAAATGCAGTACCTGGTGTCCAGAAAGGAGCTGCGTTCACCAGCAAACATACTGGAGAACCACGGGTCTTACCACGACTGCAATGCACACAGCAATGGGGCTACAGAGCAAAGTGTGGACCCCAAAAGGGTTTGGATTAAAACCTAATGAAGAGAGACGAACCCTGCTCTGCACCCACCAGATCCTCAGGGCTTGCTTACTCACTTGGCAGTGTAGACGCGGTCAAAGGCGGAGGATCCTGGCCGCTGGAACCCCTTGCCGTTGCAGTGTTTGCTTTCATGCTCCACTTTGCTAGCAAAAAAAGCTGTTAAAAAAACACAAAGTGTTCGATCTGAGATGTAATTTGGAGATATTGCAGGAGCTTGGCTTTGTGGGCTCAGCTCTGTTCTCACAAGCATCCAGGCTGGATGGCAGGAGAGACACTGGGTGCGTGGAGGTGCAGGATGTGGCCAGCATGCTTGCTCTGTCACCATGGTATAACCAAACCCTCTGTGCAAGGGTGCAGTGCGATGTGACCTCAGACATGCACACATGTTTGTATGTGACTGGCAGCAGGCTTTCACCTCTGCACCCCGCTTCGTCCCCGCACTGCACTTCTGGCAGCCCTCACCTCTGTCTGCTGCAGAAGTACAGCCCAGACTCAGTCCTTTGTGGAATGGGGGAGTGGGAAAAAAAGCCAGTGGGAAAAAAAGCTTTCTAGACAGAGCTGCCAAACCCAATTCTCACTCTCCTGCAGGGCTGGTTCATTTTCCAGAAAGGCCCATTGAAAACCTGGTCCTGATGGCTGATCTCTATGCGCCCATCTTGTGTGTATCCTCCTTTTAAGCAACAGCATTGTGCCAGGGTGTTAGCTGCTGCAAAAATGCAACAGCTCAAGATAATGTATCATGCACTTGACAAACACTTTTTATCTGGTGACACTAAACTAGAGACCATCAATCATGTGTCTAAATACACCAGACAGAGCCCTGACAGGCTACAAGCTGCAAGCTTTGTATTATTGTGCATGCCATCTCAGTGTACCCAGATCACTCTATGGTTTAGAATATTAGCCAAAGATATATATAAAAGATAACCCATCAGGAAAGACATTATTATAACAATAGAAGTGTAACTTGATAAGCTGCAGGATTTCATCCCTGGAATCTGAAGAGCTACCTCTCTCTTCCCCTCACTGATGCTCTAAGTAGGTCTTTTGTACTTCCATTGCCTTCACTAAAAGCTACTGAGTTTTTTGCATTCCAATATTGAGTGATTCCCTGGGTACATACAGCCTTTCTCCAGAAAATCCCGCAGTGCTTTAAGCCAGGCTGCAGACCCTCCCACTGCCACCAGCGCGGTGCACTGGCCGGCTCTTGGAGGAGCTGGCCCTGGGGGACCCAGAGCAGACAGCACAGCCACCCTTGCCTTTGGCATGGGGTTATTAACCTGCCTATGGGGTCTAAGAGGACCTAGTTGAAGAGGACTAGGTTGGACGGCAATTTTTTGTACAGTGCAAAGCTGCTGTGATGGGAAAACACTTCCTGCAGGCCTGGGACTGCCATGGGCTCACTGGCGTATATAGCATACCTCCTCCCTTCCTTTTAGCATGTATGTGAAATCACTAGAAGATGCCACAGCTTCAGAGAAAGCCAAGAATAAGCTATATATATCTTCCTCTCTGCTGCCACAGGTGTTGCCACTTCCCAAATGCAAGTGTGCTGCTGCAAAGAGGCTCCACGATGCCGAGAGCCGTCAGGCTGGACCCAGACATGTCCAATGTGATGGTGGTCACTGAGGACAAGAACTCGGAGGTGTCAGTGGTGACACCCCTGGTGCACAGACTCTGGGATCAGGGCTGGGCAAGCATGGGGGTGCTGGGCCTCCTGGGAAGGATCTGGCTGTGGAGGTCCAGGCATCTGTCCTGGAAGCTCTTGCTGTCTCTGATGTGGTGTATGGATCCTTGGTCAACAGACTGGGCATTAGGGCAAAAGACAGAGGTAGGGTTATGTACACCTGCACCATGGATGAGGAGCACGTTTGCCTCACCTCACTTCAGAGACATTGATTGAGAAGTGTTGGGGATATGGATGTTTTCTTTCTGTAAACAGTGGGTGACAGACGGAAACAGAGGAAAGGCACCTCCAGAGGTCAATCCATCCCTCAGAGAGCTACTGGCATGAGACAAACCACCCCATTGAAGTGCTGATCTTTCTCCACTGACTCAAGAAAGAGCGTAGACAATCACTGCACATGAGATGTCCACCTTTTCACAAGAGAAAATGCTCGGGTTGATCACCTCCAACCCACTGCAGCGGCTGTATTTCCGCAGGACCATGTGGACCCCCAAGGTGAGGGCAGTGAATCAGAAGGGAACCCAGCATCTCACCATCAATACGGAGAGGCAGAGTCTCCTGTTTCAAGCGAGCTTTTCGCCCTGAAAGTGGCTCCCTGGTTCTGTGGCTCCTTAGCCCTGTCAACCTCACACACCCGGCAGGCTCTCAAAATTTCCCCAGAAGGCAACCCAATGGGTGGGTCCCGGCTGCCTGAGGCTCAGCCGGGCTGAAGCTCTGCAAAGGACTGGAGCAGAGCTGACAGATCACATCCAGGGGTGGACCTCGCCATGGATCCGCGCTCGCATTTCAGCAATGTTGGGGTCCTGTTAACCTGGCATTGGGGAAATGGGGGACTACAGCCTGAAGCAGCTTGCACCATCATGGTTATATTTCCTGCTCTTTACTCTGAACCTCAAGGCAAGAGGGTGGTTTCACAAGCTGACATCAGATGTGTAAGCAGAGCAGAGCTGGAGCTGAGGGGTTTAATTCAGCTCAGCTGCACCAGGAGATGATGCCCTGAGGCTCCAGGGAAGCACAGGCTGCCCTGAGCCTGAACCACTGCAGTACCACTTTGGTCAAGTTAATGTACAAGGGTTCAGTCCAAGCCTGATTGTTTTACAAGTTCATGCTAACAGAAACCGTGCACTGAAGCTCCAACCTAGCGAGTGCTGGCAAACATGCAGTTTGCCCTTTCTTTCCGTTGACTTCACTTTGCTTCCTCTGTCCCGATCTGCCCAGCTATGACCACTGATTTGCCCTGAAAGCTACTAAATTGCAACATCTCTCTGATGCAAGAACAAAACCTAAAGCTACATGTGTGACTCAGCAGCATCCAGCCACACAAGTCATTCTGCAGTATACAGAGATTCCCAACACAAACAAGGTGGCAGTAAACGGACGTCAGACTGGGGCAGCACCACAGGCCACCTCCAGCTTTGGGAATAAGAGCATTCACCCAAACTGATTTCTAGTCCTGCACCAGATGCAGAAAAGCATATAAACCTGAATTGACACGGTATTGACTTCACGTACTTACAGACAGTCAAGAAGATGCCCAAGTGCTTTGCTGAACCAGAGCCACAGCAAGAGTTCAGCACAACTGATATCCCGCGACAAGCATTTCTACTGCCTTAAGTATTGCATTCATTGCAGGACTGCATATCAGTCGGGTCTTTCTAGACAGAAAGCTTGGGAGGAGAAAATCAGATGACACAAGGTCTGAAATCATGGTTTGGGTCTTTGTGCCACTGGTGCTTGGCACGCTAAGTCCTCTGCCAAGTGCCGCACTGCCCGTTTGCAGCAGTTGGGTCAATAATCTCAGAGACAGATTTCCATGAGGTGAAAGTGCATGTCAGGCTGGAAGGCAAATGCCTGAGTTTCAGATTGAGAGGAAAAAACTGTATATAAAGTCATCTGGTTAAATAGCAAGAAATGTACATTTGACACATTTTTTTAATTGCTGTATGTGCTCTGATCTCAACATGCCGTATTCTGGTGACATCACACACCGTGCATTTACCAGAAAACAGGATTGGGTTAAACCATGTGGCATTTAGTGCCTATGTCAAAACTAAACCAGTCTGCATCTCTTTTTTTCACTCCCTGTCAACCAGCCTTATGCTGAGGCTCCCACCACTTCCCCTCTCTGCAGCAGCCCAAGATAGCCCGTTTCCCAGAACGGAACGTGGGGTTTGCGCTCAGTGGGAATCTCCCATTCATACCAAGAAGACTCCAGAGAAGATTTCTAGCATTTGCATCAGCCCCCCATCTCACTGCTGACTCTCCTTGAACCTAGGCAATCTCAGTGCAGCTGTGGCAAAACTCACTTTCTTCTCTGTATTCTGGGCAGAATTTCCTGCTAAAACGATTAAGTATTTGTAAGAGATGATGTTCAAGTTAAAACCAGATCTACACAAAAGAGAAACTTGTTGTTCTATTTAAAAAATCCTGAAGAATAGTAGGGACTATAGAGGTCTGAAGAAGAGCTAAAAAAGGAAACTTCTCCATTGCAGGAAATGCGCAGTGTTCTTGGGACGGCAGTTAATTGAGATTAGTTGGACTGTAGGACATGGAGATGCAGGAAAGCAGAGCTGCCTGCCCACAAATAACCCAGACTCCTCTGATGAATCGGTGCAGTTTTGCCCCCTTCGCCCAGCTCCGTGCAAAGGTCTGACCCATCGCAGCCCCCTGGGGCCCTGGCCCCTGCCCACAGCAGCAGGGCTCTGGCTGGAGAGCAGCCCTGGCTGCCCACATTAGGGACTTTAGCCAGGAAAGGAGGTCTCAGCCATCAAATCGAAATGCATATTGTCACAGGGTACCCCACCATATTAGTCCTTTCATTGGCTGACATATGTATAACAAACTCACTCTAGAATATCACAGAGCAGGACCATGCGACTGCCAAGATACTGCAACAATGGCATGCAAAATTATATGCTTAGAAGATCATTTCTAAAGCCAAAGTCATGCCTAAGCACACACGCACTTATAATCAGAGATTATCTATCCAAAGATCAGATCAGCATACATCATCCTGAACTTTTCTTAGCTCCCTTTTAGCCTTTAAATAAATGTTTATTTTTGTCTTACCATTCTGGACAACACTTATCAAGGTGACGATGACGAGCAGGACAATGCTTCCCAGGGTTTCCTGGTCCATTCTGCGAGCAGACTGTCGGGGTGGACGATGCAGCCTTGGTGGCAGCTCAGCCCTGCAAGCACAGAAGGAGGAAGTGAAGGTTTTTCTTATCTTGAATCATGAAACACTTCCTATGGCTTCACAGGAGAGTGGCAGCACCCTGCGCTCGGGTGCCTGTCAGAGCAACACAGCCACAGACTCACTCATTCACTCATCATATACAGATGAAGCCCAGAGAAACAAGACGTTGTATGTCTGTGATCTAAGAGAATATATAATGTGGAAAGATATCTATTGCCTGTCCTGCACAGGAGCAAAATAGCAACCTTGATATCTAAAGTCTGTCTGAGCATTTGGCTAGCTGTGTGGGACAGCAGAAAGGCTGGAAGAGACCAGCCAGCCTATCATGTCATTGCCTGCAAGTGCCTGACCACCCCACAAGTAGCTGGGAGGAGAAATAATGTTGGTAAGCCTCAGGAATGCTGCTGCTCTCAGACATGTGCCCTTCCTGGTCACATCTCCATCAGCCTCACCAGTGAGGAGACTCCATGTCTCCAGGTCACAAGCAAAAGCTCCTGATCCATCTGGCGTATTTGAATGGGCAGTACACAAATGCTGTGTGCATCGTGGGTGGGCACAAAAATGTCTTTCATTACCAGGGATGGATCCTGCATCCTTCCCCCTACAAATAGCTCCCTGCAAGACAGAGCCAGCTGCCAGCACTCAACATTTTACAGGCTCAGACTTCACAATTGTACCCCAATTTTAGCAGTCCGAGCCCAATATGGCTGAACACAATTGCTGCAGCATGTTCACGCCTTAGCTTCGACCCGGTGACACGGATGGCAGGGAAGTACAGGCTGCAGTGTTGGACAGCTGCAGAAAGTCCCACAGCTTCTGTCAGATGTCTGGAAAGCAACCTCATCCAAAGTGCACATCACTCACCAGCCATAACCACTCTGCTCCCATTTGCCCATACTCTGATGGGGAAAAGCCTCATGAAAAATCCTTACCTTTAGTAGGGATTTAACACTAATAAAAGTAACATTTTCACTGGACTGAGCCCTGGACAACTTTTGCCCCATCTGTCTGTCTGTCTGTACTCCACCACATGCTATCCAGAAGGTCTGAGTGCCGCCTAGCATCTAAACCACAGCCAGATAACTGGTTACCTCTCTCTGGATGGGACACAGCCTGGTACGACTTCCCAGCAGGTGCCAGGCTGCGAAATCCATCTTGTTCAATGGGAACACATTTACCTGCAACGGTGTTTTTATCCAGTCTCTCTATCATGCAAATTATTATCATCTGTACTACTGGATATGGAAAACTCTCAGGTACTTTCTGTACAAGCAAATATATAGAACCACACTGGCTTAGAGGTAGGTGATTAACATTGTGAGTTGTGACCTTCTGTTAACTTAAAAGAAGGCGGCTGTCTTTCTAGAATACTTTCCCTATAGTCCACGCAGATGCCACTGTGTGAGCAGCAAGGCCATAAATAGTATCTAGGTTGAGATTTGGTCTTTCATTAGGCCAAATGCTTTTATTAGGACTGAAGTTCTCTTTTACCTCACAAAATGGCCTTTTCTTACTTAAGCATCCACGTTTATGTTTTGTGGTCTACTGAGCACAGGATCATAGCTGGTATTTAAGGATGGTATTTAATGCTAAGCTTCTACTAATCTCCTGAAGAGGAAAACCCATCACCTAAAAGCGGTTACAGAATTAAGTCAAAAGAGGAATATTGTCTGAGTGGAGACCAGTGCCGTGACCATGAAGAAACGACCTGTGCATGGACATGGGCAGGCAGGAGGGAGCTGCTGATGGGAGAGTGTGAAGGAGACAGCACAGGTCCCCAAGGCATCTGCAGCAGGATGAATCCCAGCCATCCTCCCATAGCAGGCACTGATCCTTCTCTTTCTTCTGCCTGTTTTACACTGCTGTAAACCTATCAGGCAGCTTGAGGCTTGCTTTTACAAGGGGCAGTAAAAGCAGATGAGCCTGCTCTGAGATCTCCTCCAACTTGCAACGAAAATGCACACACTTTGCTGCTTTCAAAGACTTGCCAAAGATGGCTTCAGTTTGGCAGGAGTCTCATATTAAAGGGGGTAGGAATCAGGCTGCTAAGGTCTGAAGATGCCATAACGCCAAAAAAAAAAAAACCAAACCCCCATGTGCAGGCCAGGTTGTGAGGGCTGGGCTGCCGATGCCTTTGCTTTCTCCTCATCCTGCTCTTTGTTTTCCACCTCTTTGCTTTCCTGCCGCTCAGCACCTCTCACCGCATCCTCATCCCCACTTTGCTCTTCTGCTCTGCCCCTTCTGCTTCCCAGCTGTCCCTTGGCACTGCTTGGCGCTGCAGGACCCACCGGCGGCACCAGTGCTTTGCTGGAAACCCAGCCCGTTACTTCCTCTTGCGGAGGCTTGCTTCAAAGTCATCCCTCATGTATGCACGGAGGAAAACAGGGCTTCACCCTCCTCCCTGCAAAAAGAACCCCATGACATCAACTCCAGGGCTTTCTAAGCTGATTTCTGGGTGTGCAGGGAAAAAAAAAGGTTTGCCAGTGAGAATCTGTTTGGTATGCTGCCTTAAAATAAGAACTGCAGTTTTGGGGGTTTTTTTTAAGTGCAACGTCACTCTGAGGACTCTGCTTCAGGAAAAGCAGAGGAAATCAAGAGGATGTGAGAGACACTGAAGAAGACCCATCCCTTTTCCAAGGCAGAGCAACACTGTTGTAAATATGGTTGGACAGAGCAGAAACCCCTTTGGGAGGGAGTATTATCTTTTCGTACCCTTTGGTGCTGGAATAGCTGCAGGATGGAAGGAGGTTCTGGCAAATTTTTTTGCAATTTGGGGAATGGCCTTGGCAAGGGAGGGCTAAGGTGGAGCCAAAATGACTCTGCAAACAGCTTCTGCCATACCTACACATTCAACTCTTCCCTCTCCCTGAGACTGAAACATCTGGGCGGCTCTTGCCTCCCCTTTTGCGGGATACACACAGGATCACTGTCTGGGTCAGGCAAAGCTGGCACCACCTGAAAACACTGTCCACCTGGGAGAAAGATTGATGTAAAACACCTTCATCATATCCCACCTGGCCATTTGAAATAGGGGATTTTCTCAAGTAAGCAAAAAAAAAAAGGTGGAAAGGTGCCTGCATCCGCTGCAACCCCCAGTTGCAGTCGTGCTCTCCAGGCACAGATAATTCTGTGCTTCAGCAGCTGCTGTCAGACCCCAGCCCTTCTGCTTGCCGCATTGCTATTAGAAATCCACATCTTCCTGTCTGAGGAAGATAACCTTGACACAGTGAGCCATGAAGCTCATGAAAATGTGCAAAGCCAGCGAGCTTTTCCAGTTGCACTGCGAGGCTTCCCACACATTAATCTCCTCCTCTGGAAATCTTGACAGCCAGTCAAAATAATCCTTTCGTAGAATTGCTTTCATACTGAAGAGGAAAGGACTGGGAACACAGATCTATAAATATCTTTTAGGATGTTCATCTCTTCTCTCCTCTCATGCACTCTGCTCAGTGCTCAGCTGCAAGGACTCCAATTAAAGTGTGTGTCCTAATAAAATAAAAGCTGCTCCTGTGAAGTTCCTATATATAAATGTCAGGCGACACACAGCCGTCATGCTTTATCACAAATGCAATGGGACGCAAGCCCCTTGGACTGGTTGGTTAATATTAGCACAGTGCTTTGAAAACTTAAAGCACCACAAAACCACCAAATATACAGTACGTATAGATATGTGTGTGTGACTACCTGCCGTCACGTCAGTCTGTTCAGCATCACATCCTTTCCAAAGCCTGACGAAACCCCAAAGGAGAGCATTAACAGGGCTGGAAACATTAAGTGCAACATGAAGAAAAGGGCAACGCTGCAGTTTATTAAATGCTGTCTTCATTTTGCATGGCCAAGAAAATGACACCGTGGGAACACTCAGAGCGCCACCTCGAAAACCCCTCCTTCTCCACATTTCCCAGACTTCATCCTTTTCATTACTGTCTCCGTACTCCATTTGTCCGGATTCAGCTCAAAACACAGCACTTGAAGACAGAGCCCACAGACCCTCTGGGCCTCTGGCACAGCCTCCTTCTCACCCCCTGTGTCTCACCCACCACTCTCCTGAATAACATTTGCCTTTTTGTACGAGTGCAGCACCGCTGACATCCCTGCGGCTCCGCTTCACCCTCGGGTCCATTTCCGCAGCGCTCCTGCCTCTCTGTGAGCCCCACGTAACCGAGTTTGCACGCTGGGGCTCACCTTCCCCGGAGCAGTTGTTTGGGCTTATCTTTATTAAATTTCAGTGGGTTGAGCCTAGAGCGTTGCAATGTAGCGAGACCAGTTTGAATCCGAGCCCCTCCACCGGGATGCTGGAAACTCGCCTTCGACCTGGACACATCTGCAGATTTGGTGTTTTCTCTGCCATTGGGAGACTGGAGAGTTGAGCGGGGCCTAGGACAGCCCATTCTGAAGCCTTGTTGGAAAAGCCCCCCTCGATTTCCCAGGAAACTATGGATTAGTAGGGTTTGTGCAGTGCCCGATGAGTGGCAGAGCCACCTCGTGGGGATTTCCTCTCTGTCGTCTCTCCCTCCCTTGCTCCCAAGAAGCAGCTTCTCAGCAGCTATTGTGATACCATGTGGTGTCACCATGGTGGCCTCTGGACAGCCCCGGCAACCAGCCACCTGTCACAGGAGGAAATTCACAGAATCACAGAAGGGTTGAGGTGGGAAGGGACCTCTGGAGGTCATCTGGTCCAACTTCCTTGCTCAAGCAGGGCCACCTACAGCCGGTTGCTTAGGACCATGTCCAGATGGCTTTTGAACTTATTCAAGGATGGAGATTCCACAACCTCCCTGGGCAACCGGTGCCTGTGCTCGGTCACCCTCACAGTGAAAAAGTGTTTCCTGGTGTTCAGGGTGAACCTCCTGTGTTTCAGTTTGTGCCCATTGCCTCTGGTCCTGTCACTGGGCACCACTGAAGAGAGCCTGGCTCCGTCCTCTTTGCACCCTCTGTCCAGGT
This sequence comes from Fregata magnificens, assembly GCA_013389945.1. Classification (NCBI taxonomy): domain Eukaryota; kingdom Metazoa; phylum Chordata; class Aves; order Suliformes; family Fregatidae; genus Fregata; species Fregata magnificens. The sequence goes on along the minus strand of WAAD01029548.1, from coordinate 72,653 downwards.
ATTTATACACATTGATCAGATCCCCCTGAGCCTTCTCTGCTCCAGGCTGAACAGTCCCAGCTCTCTCAGCCTTTCCTCATAGGAGAGATGCTCCAGTCCCTTCATCATCTTTGTGGCCCTTCGTTGGACTCTCTCTTGTGCTGGGGACTCCAGAACTGGACCAGCACTCCAGGTGTGGCCTCACCAGTCCTGAGTAGAGGGGCAAGATCACCTCCCTTGACCTGCTGGCATCAATTCTCCTAACGTAGCCCAGGATACCATTCACCGCCTTTGCTGCAAAGGCACATTACTGGGTCATGTTGAACTTGGTGTCCATCAGGACCCCCAAGCCCTTTTCAGCCAAGCTGCTTCCCAGCTAGGCGGCTCCCAGCATGTATCGGTGCATGGGGCTGTTCCTCCCCAGGTGCAGGACATTGCACTTCTCCTTGTCACACTTCATGAGGTTCCTGTCAGCCCGTTTCTCCAGCCTGTTGAGGTCCCTCTGGATGGCAGCACAACCCTCTGGCATATGAACTACTCCTCTGAGTTTGGTGTTGTCTGCAAACTTGCTAAGGGTACACTCTGCGCCATCATCCAGATTATTAATGAAGATGTTGAACAGGACTGGACCCATTATTGATCCCTGGCATACACCACTAGTTACTGGCCTCAAACTAGACTTCGTGCCACTGATCACCACCCTCTGGTCCAGGCCATTCAGCCAGTTTTCAATCCACCTGTCTGCTCATCAAGGCCGTACGTGAACAGCTTCTCTGTGAGGGTCTTATGGGAGACAGTGTCAAAAGCCTTACTGAAGTCCAGGTAGAAAATATCCATTGCTCTCCCCTCATCTATCAGGCCAATCACTTCATGTTGGAAGTTTACTGAGTTGGTCAAGCGTGGCTTCCCCTTGGTGAAGCCATGCTGACTACTCCTGACGATTTATTTGTCCTTAATGTGCCTGGAGACGGTCTCCAGCATTAGCTGCTCCACCATCTTCCCAGGGATTAAGGTGAGGCTGACCAGCCTGTAGTTCCCTAGGTCCTCCTTCTTGCCCTTCTTGAAGATGGGGGTGGCATGTGCTTTCCTCCAGTCCTTGGGCACTTCTCCTAGCTGCCATGATCAATCAAAGATGATCCAGAGTGGCCTTGCAATGACATCTGCGAGCTCCCTCAGCACTTGTGGGTACGTCCCATCAGGGCCCAAGGACTTATGTATGTGCAGATTGCTTAAGTATTCCCCGACCTGATCCTCACCCACCAAGGGTATGTCTTCCTTGCTCCCTCAGTCTCTGGGGCCTGGGATTCCTGAAGGCAAATTACACTACTTTAGCATGATTCGGTTTTCACGACTCATGTTAGCTGTCGTTATCACCTTATTACCTTTTAGGTGGCTGCAAATTGATTGTTTAATAATTCATTTTATAGATTTTTTTTTTTTTTAGAGCTGAAGTAAGGCTGCCTGAGCAGCAGTTTCTCCTCCGCTCCCCTTTGAGATGTTTCTTTTGCCCTGACTCATTTCTGTCAGTGTTTCCACTTTCCATTATCTCTTGCAAATAATTATCACAGGTCTTTAAATGGTGCGGGGTGAATTTTGCCTTTTGTTCCTCAAGTCTCTGGCCACAACTGGTTCTTTCAGTATTGAAACTACAGGAAGGAAAGACGTTGGATACTTTGGCGGTGTATTAAGCAATAGGCCGATGCTCATTTTTGTCTTCCTCGTCCCTGGCACATTCTCACAGAGCTTTCGCTTGCCGGCTGGTCTGTCTCTGGAAGAAGCTGTCAGGCTCCCACCCGCAGTTGTCCTGCCAAGAGACATAACTTTAAACCCTATTTTTTTCTGCTCGTCTGCTGTTGCCTTCTCCCTTGCTGCTATGGGAAGGGCCACAGCAACAACCGGGGGAAAAAAGGGAAGGAATATTCTTCAGATTAAAAAAGCGAACAGACACCAGAGCTGGTGCTTAAAAAACCCAACCCACCACCACCCACCCAAAGCGCTGTGGGAGAAGCGGCAGGAACACAAAGCGAAACTCTCCCGGGAAACTCTCCCCGGGGCGGAGCCGCTTGGCGGCGCGGGTGACAAAGGCACCTCCGGGGGCGCAGAGCCCGCCGCCGCCTCCCCGCCCAGGCCGCCCCC
>WAAD01029548.1:50184-70524 GCA_013389945.1 Fregata magnificens | reverse complement strand
AGCCTCCCCCCGTGGCTACCGCCGGTCGCGGGGGTGCCGGGCAGCTCCGCGCCGCCATGCCCCGTGTGCCCGGCCAAGGGGGGCTGCAGAACAGGGTGCCACCAGCGGCAGTTTCCGTAGTGTAGTGGTTATCACGTTCGCCTAACACGCGAAAGGTCCCCGGTTCGAAACCGGGCGGAAACACGTTGTTTTTCCTTCCCGTCTCGGCGCGGACGTTAAGTTTTCCCCGATTCCTCCTTTAAAACCTGCCCGCGCACGACGTGGGGACAACCCCGACGGCGAAGCACGCCTGCGTCCTCGCTGGGGAGTGGGAGAAGGCGACCTGCCTCCTAGGCGTGGGTTTTGCACTGCAGCGAGGCCGGGAGTGGAAGCGCAAGGGCAGGGCTGGGTGTTTTATCTTGAAGATTTGGTGCGTTCCCCTTTGCACACGGACTTTTCCCTCATCTACTTGAAAGGATGACCTAAAGGAGGAGAAACGAGTCTCAGCTGAACCGGTCTGAACATCATCAGAAAACTTTGGGCAAGAACTTCAAAAATAGTACGATTCCACCACCAAATGACAGTGTTGTCGCTGCCTGCCCCTGAACGGCCGTAGTTGTAGATGTTTGGTTAGTTAGCCCAAGAACCGCTAAAGTTTTGGCTGGAGGTAACGCCAGTTAATGGTAACATTTACGGTGCTGCGGCGCAAAGCATTTAAAAATCCCCTCTTCCCATGGCAAAACAAGGCTTGAAGGTGGAGGGAAGAAAAGAGAGGGATACTCGCTGAAATAGTTTGAAATGCTACCTTAGAAAGTTCAAATGCACGACTTCTTTCTCACAGCTTTCCCCATCACTTAAATCTCTTGCTCTGCTACACCAATAGAAAGAGCAAGTCGGTGAAAATACGGATACAACCTACACAAAAGGTAGAGTTACAGTATGGGAGAACTGTAAAACACTGCTTGAAGGCTCAAATATGTATTTCATATACAAAAATTATGGGCCACCCTCTCTCTAAGCCAAAGAGGTTGAACACACAGTCCACTAACGGAGGGATAAAGTAAGTCAGGGCTCTCCTACTCTTCAGCTCCCCGTCTCTGGCATTTGCATTGAAAGGTTTTGCAACAGGACCAGTCACCAGGACCAAAGTTCATTTTTCTAAAGAGGAAAGGGGAGATGCCTCCTCGCCAGGTACTTCTGTGGTGGGTTTCCCAGAGTGTTGCCAACCCTTATAGCTCACGGGCTATTTTAACATGCTGCCTATGTGCCCTATTTCTAAACTGGAAATGTGGGGGCAGGATTACAGCTAGCCCAAACCCTGCCCTGGGCATTAGAGAAGCCCCTTCAGACAGTCATTTACATAAAAGAATAATACAGACCCATGTCCAGGGAGAAACATCTCCTGAGAGTTTCTTCAGCCTTTCTCTAGAGAACGCAAGCTGGAGGCACCCAGCCCCCAACAAGTAGGCCAGGCCTACTTCTTTACACTCCTTTCCCATCATTCGCTCTCCTTCATGTGCCCCATGGCTCCACCACGTTCTGCTGTGCTGTGCAGCTTCAGCATCTCTCTCATGAACAACTAGACTGTGCTTGTGCATAGCGGTGCAAAACTAAGCATGCCGCAAACTTCATCAGCCTTATAATCCCGTTAACCTTATTCCCTCTCTTGCTCTGTCCACATGCTGTCTTAGATCTATACTTAAGACTGTAAGCTCTTCCACTCCGAGACTGAATCCTGGTGGACTATTAAAGCACAGCACACACTTCGAGCTGCATGATCTGCTCGGAAGGTAACACACTTCGCTCTGAGCACGAAGGGGCTCACATGGAGAACAGCAGCTGTTTAGCTTTGCAAAAGGAACACAGACAAGACACAACGGCTCTCATTGATATATTGTCAGGAAGGGAATAATTATTCGAAGCAAAAACCAAAGCTGGAAGAAGAATAAATGGCAATAGCCAGCCATGAAAAACATCAACAACAAAATCATATTTGTAATCAGCACCACAATGAATTTCTGTAACAGTGCTCTAGCAGGTATACAGCTAAAAATCCATCCAGGCAGCTCCTTTGCAGATGGGCTGGTTTATTGTAAGCAGGCTGAGAGAAGGCAGCCCTTTCTTTTTAATAAAAAGTGTTTGAATGTATCATGAAGTAGTAAGACCTGAATCAGAGTGCTGCTTCCACCACAGAGCTGACTCTGAACTCCAAAGCTGTAAATCTGTGCATGCCACAATTGTGTTTTTCCCAAATGAGAAGACATAGACTGACAAGATCATGTGATGCAAGAGGTGAAGAAACATGTGAAATATAATCCATCCGAAGTGCACAAAGCCACCAGACTTTTGAAATTTACCCTATAACATTGATAAACCTCCAAAATAGAGTGACTAACTTCTGCTCACTAATCGTATTTGCTATATGCCCACCTAGTGTATTCCTAATTGACAGAAAACTAATACTTTGTACTCTCTTTATGGCAAACAAAAAGCTGATCATCCAGCCTGCATTTTAAAACCAGTCTCAAAAAGTCCAGTAACCACCAAATTCCAAATGGCTTCTATGGTCATGGGGTTTTCATTCAATCTCGGCTGAATTCTCACTTGCACAGGATCAGAGGCAGTAAAACATTTATGGAAACAGACAAATCTGCATAGCATCATCTTTAGTTAACTATTTCAGAAAAAAGGCAGCAAAGAACTTGCAGCACTAACAGATTTAGTTTCATACTTCTTTAATCTCAAGTGCTATTTATTTGCTCTTGGAGCTTCTATACATTTGTGTACCCATACTGTATCCCACGCAGCTGCAGACTGAGGACTCCTAACATCCATTTGGGGAGGTGCTGCCAGCGGCAACCAGAGATTCTTGCTTCTGTCTAGGCATATATGCACAGCAGATGTGCCCCCATACCCTTCTCTACTATTAACCTTCTTACAGTCCTTACCACCAGGACTTTCGCATCTTCTACTGGGGTCTCTTCCTCATGTATTCTGCATCACTCCAACCCCAGGCTCGCTGCTTTGCTCACCCCTGGGTCTGTGTCATGTCCCGAGCTAGTGTTGAAGGAGCTCCCACTTCACAGCTGCAGGTAGCTGCAATCCAGTTGGTCACAGATGGTATCTACACTTGCAGGCAGCTCCCCACTGCTTGGGGAAACCTCTGCAACAAGCAGTCAGGGATAGTGAGACACACTGCTTTTCAGTGGTTTGCATATATAGAAACCACTGGTTGGAAAATTCCACAGGAAAATCCTATCACCCCCCTCAAGTCTTGCTGAAGCACCTATTTTATTCACTGATAAACTCTAATTTTGGTCAGCATTTTTTTTTTAATAAGGGAATTCACAAACAGGCAAACATTTCACCAGCAGTACACCGGCACTTTACAGTCAGAATCCATTGATTTGTTTTCCATTGTAATGTTACCAGTTACAACATTTAAAACAAAGAAGGAGCTCAAGTTGTTTACAAAGACTTATATTTCAAGAATGAAAACATTCATTGTCTGAAGTGCCAGTTTAATAAACATGCACGTAATTGCAACAGAAATAGCTTGGCAAGGTGAGTTCAGTGCCACTGACAGTTTTTCAAACACTTTTTTGAACCTGGCTCAAGCAACCCAAGACCATTTAAACCTGCAGCCATGCCTTGTAATAACCATTATGTTCAACTGCACCTATTGGAAGAGTAAGACTTATGTTTTGAATGTGGGATCTAAAACAATGAAGAAATGCAGAATATCTCTAAAAATGGCTGAAACAAAGACTTGCTGATAAAATCCTTGCTATTTCCGAGTACAAGAAAAATGTACAGCTAATCTAATCTAGCATATAATACCCTCAGCTCTGTGTCTATTAGTTTAAAAAAGACTCCCATTAGCAAAACTAAAGCTATGCAAATCCACAAACACCAGTATGTGAACCCTTCTGCTTACTCACTGCTGTCTTGCCACCTTTTCCATTACTTTCTTCCTATTTACCTTGCCTCTCCTTGGCACTCTCACGTATGGACAGGGCTACGCTGCTCTAGCCATGAAAAACTCCTAGTGACAACAGAAAAGGGTGCTAAGTTACAGTTAACTTTAATTCTTTTATTAGTGAATTTGCAGCTATGAATAACTAAAAGTTACATCTGATAGTCTTTCTTAGTGCTGCAAACTTTGGCCCAAATCTTACTGATTTTATTTAAGAAATAACCTGGCTCAGAAGAATATTCTGCCAAATTATATTTTCAGTTAGCCAGGATGAAAACTCAGTATGTGCCATAACTTTAAATAGGAAAATTTCTACCATGTATCCATCCTTCCTTGTATCCAAGGGGAGCATACATCAGGGTGAGCTTGCTGAACAGTAATTCTGAAAAGAGTAGAGTACCTAACAGAATATCAGCCTCGAGTTTAGTGTTGCAAATGATCTTTGTATCAAAGGATGCAAACATCCCTGATTACAGAAGGTACTTTTTTTTTTAGATGTCAGATAAAAAGACTTCAGGAGTTGGGTGATCCTGTAAAATAAATCACTACTACCTACATAATACTTCGTACACCATTACATCATCAAGACTACTGAAGTTTATTATTTCTCAAACTCAGTAGAATATGGATAAGTTTTCCATATTAAAAGCAGCAAAAATTAAGACTCACAGGAGCTTTTAATTAAAAATCATCGTATCCGACAGCTAAAATAACTGCTTCTCAGAAAAATAAAATGCATTAAAACCTTATTTGTCTGCTACAATAAAATTTTAAGAAAAAAATACCTCAAATGTAAATTGTTCAAGTACAGCCAGTGTGCAATTAAATTAGTTAGAAAACATAACTTAATAGTGCTTTGTTTCAAAATATACATAATATTGAAAAATACTTAAACCCAAGAAACCGAATATTTACCAAGTTTCAAACAGAGTTTCATCAAAATGAGGTAAATCTATGTCACCTGCCATTGAGCTTGGCGCTGAAATGGAGAACAGGTCTTCAAGGATATCTTCCCTTGTAGGACTTTCAAAAGCAAGTTTCTTCCCACTGGGTTTGCTTGCTGTATGTAGTTCTGAATTACTATCCTTTACAGGACTGTAATAATTGTGGTCCTCGCTTGTCATTGCTGCATGTGGCACACTGGTCTTCTCATCAGACACTGTTGTCGCAACACTGCTATCCACCATTTCCATATACATACATTCATCTTCACTTTTTGGAGCCTCTAAGGAAGCAACAGTTGAAGTAGGGGACAGTAATTCTGCCAGTATTTCATCACTGTTATTGTGGCTAGTGCATCCTGACACAGAGTTTGCATTAAACTCAGATTCATTATCTGCGACATCAATCTGATACTGCAGTTCCCTTAAAAAGCTCTGCAGTAATTCACTGTCATTGTGAGATTCAATCTGCGATGGGGTGCTTACAGCTCCACTCACAGGTTTTTCACGTTTCATCTGTTCCACTGCTAGCCTATCCAGTGAAGCCAATTTCCTCTTTTTAGCATTAAGTTTTTTTAACAGTTTTAGGCGAAGTTTTTTTGTTTTGTCACTATCTGATTCTTCTGCCTTCCCAGAGTTACAGCTAGGTGAATGGAACTGAGTCGCTTTACCTGAGGTACCCAACATACTTCCTGACTTATTCCAAGTTGGACCTTCAATAGTGGTATGACTTGCTGTTGCAAGACGAGTGCTTTGAGAAAATCCTTTGAAATTTGATAAAGGATGAGTATTATTACTCTGAGGAACCACTGACTTCGAGGTCTCAGTTGTTTTGTTTGTACCTCTGCTTTGGAATCCACCAAAGTTACTTGCTCCTTTAACTGGCAACCGCACTTCACTTATTTTTTGCATTGAGGGAGTTTTGCAACTTCTCTCATTCTTGAGAGCTGAGGCACTTGAAGGCATAAAAGAAGTATTCTTGCTTAATAATTTCTTTACCCAGCTTCCTACAAATCCTCTTTTTTGGTCTTTGTGTGAAGGCTGAAAGGAATTATCGGCAGCAGAAGAATTGGCAACCTGAGAATTAACTACAGTTTTGCTTGCATCTTTCAAGTCAGGTGATTTTTGCATAATAATCTCTACTGGTGACAACTTCTTGTTTAGCTGTAGTTGTGAATTTAATCCATGTTCTCTGTTAGCTAAATTAGTTCTGTCATCTGTTCTTTGAGCAAGCGATGAGTCAGATGGGTCAGGGTCATGTCTTTTGGGCACAGGAGGAGTAATATTTGCTGGGTTCAACTCCTCTAGAGGCAAGCAAATGCTGGAATTTTCATGTAACATGCATTTGTTGTTCATAGATAGACTAGTTCCAGCAAACTCTCCTGTATATGGAATGTTAGGTGAAAGAATTAATTCCCCCTGTTGCGGTGTGCCCATTTCAACAACAAGGTTACTTCCCACCATCTGTCCATTCGACAGCGATTTACTTTCTGAGTCAACTTGAATTTCTTCCAGCATCAGTGTTACAAGATCATCATGTGCCAGATTTTCTAAACCACGATGAACACTACTTTCATCCTCAGCTACCCGCTGCTGTTTCTTATCTGGAGTTCTCACGGAATCCTCTCTGTGATGTTCTGCAGGTATTTTGTCTACAGCGTTATCAAAACCACAATGCAACACTGTGAAATTTGCCTGTATATTATCAAGAGGAAAATTTTCAATATTTTTACTCTGGAACTGTGAATTCAGTTCTTCTGGCCCATGGGATGTTTTCTTTTCCCAGATAACAATATGAATCTCTGAAGGAGGAACTTCAAATCTTTTATGTCTCTTGCAATATGGACCCTTTAAATCATCACATTCAAGCCAAGTTCCTGAAAAATAAATAGCAACCAGTGCAGAGACTCAGAGACTTTTAAAATTGAAGTCACTATCCTCAGACACTTGTCAAATATTTTTATTAACCCATTCCCCTGACAGGCAGAAAATAAAGGGTTTTTTTTTCCTCTAATCTTTATTACATCTGAGAAAACTGGGAGGTTTCCACTGTAAAAAGATCACACAGAAGCAGAATTTGCAGCAATATTATCACAGTTCAGAGTAGGTCAGCCAAAAAACAAAGCTAAGTTTTTTTGGTCTGAGCTAATGATGCTGACATCTTGTCTGAAAATACCCGCACAGGTCTGAGGGAAGAACAACCTCTCAAATTAAGCTTCTCTGCCTTTTCATTGCCTAGGTGGGAGGCACAGGGGTTTAAGAGAAACTGCTCATTTTAATAATCTGCCTCATCATCTGCAAATTGTTCATAGATCATGAGCAAATATATTATAACTTTAAGAATTTAAAAATAGATATATATGATGTATAGGATGTTCCTAATTAGGTGCTTCCCAGCTGCTTCCTCTTCTTCTTTCTTCTTAAACTCTGGCAGTATGATTTAAAAAACTTTCATGTTGTCAGAACACTTGATAAGACTGCACTCCATTCTCTCTACAGAAGCATGAGAATCAAATTACCAACTTTTCACCTTCACAATGCTCTCAGACACATGGTGTGAATTTTGGGGTTGTCCTATGCAGGGACAGGAGCTAGACTCAATGATCCCTGCGGGTCCCTTCCAACTCAGGACATTCTATGATTCTCTGATTACAGAGTTCCCATCAATGGTACAACCATCATACCATTAGTAATGTTTCGAACATGGGTTTGTGCCTTCTACCGCTCAGGTGCAGTAAAGTTCAGAAATGAAAAGAAACTTCATTAATGCTGATAGTTCCATAGCTTCCTTCACTTCCAGCCATGAATGGATTAATAACTGGCTTCAAAATAACCAATACCGTCTGTCCCACAGCCATGCTGAGACCGTATTTTTTAACTTTATAGAAAGTTATGAAAGGAAACAACTCTACCCAAATAACTTTTGCCAGTGAGTACAGTGTAGAACAGAACACTGCTCAACAAATCAGCTAAACCAATCAGCTAAACCAAACTGAAACGTTAACCCTGAATAACAAGTTCCCACAATTATTCACAGAATTTTAATATGAAGTTTAGAATACAGACAAAAGAAATCCTTGTTATTATGTATGGACTGTTGAAACTACTGTACTAAGCCAACAAACAGTATTTGATGTAGACTCATGAAGTACTATAATTGAATTTACAGTTCTTACCATCAGGATTCAAAGACCAGGTTATGAAGTGCTTCTTATCTGTTTGATACTGAACAATAGCTGTTATTTGGTAGGTGTCTTCTTCAAACCGAAATGAATAGTTCTTCAGGTTGTTATGTGGCAAGCCTTCTACGAAATGTAACATTAATATTGAGGGTACTCTAATAAAGAAACAATAGAAAACCAGTTTATTACAACAAAATAGTGGCAAAAGTTCCTAATGAAAAATCACAAGTAAGGCATCTCAAAGACCATGTAGTCCTGCCCTTACGATTCTACTTCCACACAGGACTCTTTGGATTGCACAGTAGTCAAGGGATAAGAATACCCCAACTGGATATTCCATTTTGTTATAGATGAGGGGAAAAAAACACCACCACATAAGGGATTTTGGGAGTGGGGAAAAGGTGAAAAAATAAGAGACAACTGTGCCATAACCACAGTAGGAAAGGACACTGTTCACAAGCCAAACTAGTAAACAGATGATCAGACAAGTTTTATCCACCAACGGTAGGGGTTGTGGAAAGGCTGACACTGGACATCAGTTGTCTATATTTACTACTTGGTAGTAAGTATTTATGACCTGGCTCAAACACATGTGCTGGTCAGCATGTTAAACACTGCTCTATGTTTCATGTTTATTAAACACTATTTGCCATTTCAGCATTTAAGAATGATCTAAAAATCTTAAAAAGTGAGTATTTATCAGACTTTAAAGTCTCTGTAAACCCAAGATAATAGTTTGGGTTTGAAAGTGATACGTTCAGTAAGTGAAGTGTCAGAATTTTATGTATTTTATTTTCAAGTTCACATATTCAAACTTACTTTTCCAAAATCATCTGTCTCCTTTGAGATCTATCGCCACAGTTATTACATGGTCCAACATGAATAGCGTTAAGTGGATGCCAATCAGGGATTATATTTGTGAATGTTGTTAGTGTTTTCCTAAATCTGGACACACATACACACACACACAAAAAAAAAAAAAGAGTAAGTTGAATTGCTGACCAGAAAACAATAAATATGCACACTTTACCAGGAGAAAAAAGTTATAAAAAGGCTATGACAAAGCTAAATTCTATTCATATTCATGCCATTTGTGTGAATTCCACTGTGACTGCATAACATCCAAGTCAGCACTGAATTCAGTTCTGCCAAACAGTATCAGTCACCATTTGTTCTCAGCAGCTCTGTGGCCTTCAGTTTCACATTATTTGCTTTCTCCCTTAGCACGTTATCTCTGTTTCCTTTCCAACATAAGACAGAGCTTGTACCAGGATCCGTGTAATTTACTAGCTAATACAGAATCTCAAGGAGAGAAGGAAACAGTAAGCAATTACCTCAGAATCCATGTTATACAAGGTTTTGTTTTCAAAAAACAGTACATTCAGAGCTGAGATTACACTGAGGTTATACTGTATGAAAATACAATGTACGGGATATTAAAGTGAAGTAATGTAGTTTATTCATTCGTTAGCCACAGAAAGGACTTCCTTTATATTCAACCTAACCTAGATTTTTCAACTTTTTTAAAAAAAAATCACAGTAGGTAACAATGGCTCTTGAACACATCCTATGAACCAGGACTACACACTAGCTGGCAGTGTAAGATAGCATTAATCTCATCTCACTTGGGGATCTACAATTTTATTGTATAAAGCTAAGAGAGTGGAGAGAAACAGGTATTTTTCAAAAAGTCTTCTGAAGGTGTCTCTTTTTCTGCTGACTCTAAAAGGAGCCTGAATGACTAGCCTGTACCTGCAGCTACACAGAACTAAATCAATTCTCAAGAAATTACTTCCCTGTAATACTATTTTAAAATAGATAAATTATGTGAGTGAATCTCTGATTCTTTGTAATACAAATGAATATTACAGATATTCTTCAATAGCAAAAGTGTACCAGGCATACATTCTTCAGAACTGCAACAACATCAAAGTAAGCATGGCCAGGGACTCACACAATTACCTATTACTTCTTTCTTAATTAAGTGATAATATGGTTTCCTAAGACATTACACAGCAGTAAACTATTTGCAAACGCTAGCCTAAAAAAGTGTATCATGTAGAACTTCACCAACAAGCTTAAGCTGTACAAAACCTGGAGATACAAAGAAAAATCAACTATTATATGCAGATTTAAAAAGGTAAGATAGAACAATTATATAGAAGCTACTTAAATAAAAATCTCACCGATCCTGGTATTTGTAGCCACAACATACACATTCAAACTTCCATGAAAATGAATGTAAGAATAGTTTCTCAGCTTGTTGATCCTGTTGTAGGAGTAGAGGGAGTGCAANAAAAAAAAAAAAAAAGAGTCACTAAATATTTGAAATAAGCTTTCAGTACTTCAGAAAGGAAGAAGATAAGCTTATTGCTATGATTTTAAATCCAGTTATCCCTTTAAGGCTGTATTTCTAATCCTCATAGCAAAGGGGTTGATCCATGTTATTAGGTTGTTATCAATGACAATTTCATGACCACAGCACAGTTACAAAGACAAGAATATGCTCTCTAAAACTTCAAAACCAGTCAAGGGACAAAACAGCTGATCACACTGGAAAGTATGTGTACGTCACCAAAACACCCAAATGTATTTGCAAGCTCTCTTGTATGCATACATACATATGTATTTTTATGTACTGACATACAAGGCTTTACACGTAGAGTTTCCTGAAAGTAAATACTGAGATGCTGCACTAACTACTTACCCAATTCACACTTAAGCTGAGGCTGAAGCTGTGTAAACATTCTGTTTCTGATTTCATTGAGATGAGATTCTGCTTTTGGAAGAACATCTAAAGAAAAAAATACATATGCCTTCATGTATTTGTGTAACACTCCCACCCTTTCACATGCATATGTACCCTTAACAAGCACTCATTCTCTGCAAACTGATGCCTTTCATATTGATCTACACTTGCCTAAAACTGTTGGTAAAATAGCCAATGCTTGGTATTAATTGATTTGAAAATTAGAGAAGAATTTACAGAAGTTATACACATCTTACTGCAGTCCGCTAACCAGAAATTACTTGACCTGACTTCAGTCATGGCTAAGAGTGTGTACCAATAGCTAGATAGTCACGACATTTAAGGACAATGTAACCAGACGTTGCAGACCCTGGCGATTCAGAGATTAATAGTAGATTTTTAAGATCAGAAGCACAAAAATTTGCTTACGTGCTTTCTAATGATGTTATAAAATTCGTAATAAAACATTTAAATGTGTTGCTGCAGATTAAATACTAATTTCCTAACTCAGCCTTTAAAATAGTAAAAATATTTTTTTAAAATAGTCTACTTTCTATATCTTAGTATGTATTTTAAATTTGCAAGTTACGTTGTTTATTCACAAACACATTCTTTAAGCACAAGCAAGAACATAACTTCTACTACACAATCACGATCATAACCCGCACAAATCAAAGGAAGGATTTAGAACAGCTGTTGAAACTACTTATTACTTATAAAATCTATGTATATAAAAAAGGTAAAAAGACGTTTCTTGCAACTCTATTGCTTTTGATTGTTTTTAAAAACAACCGTATATAAAAGATGCTGAAAAACTACACAGAAGGGCAGAATAAATGCTACACCTATTCTCCACAACAATACTCTTCGTCCAATCCCCTCTCCACTGTTGCCCAAATAACTAATTTGTTTTGCAGTAATTCCTGGAAATGAAAAGGTTTAAGTTATCTCAAACAACACTATATTCCAACACCTAACATCCCCACTTAGGGGCTTTTGCACACCAGAGCTCCTGTGCAAACACAGCACAACAGAGGGGAAAGAAACACATCTCAGACAGGTTCTGTGCTGGTGGAGGGCTTCCAAGTAATAGCTGAAAACCTAAAATCAAGCAGCATAACTTTCTGGCAAGCAGAGTATATGAACTACTTCAGAATCTTTTTGGATTTTTTTGCTCCTCCTCTGTAAAACAGTAAGTTTTCTCTGCCACGAGATGGGTTAAACCATTTTTGATACACCTACTATTTTTCCCCGTAAAGATATGATATTCTACAAGTTATCTAATGCTGTTCTGGGACTACAGTCTATACAGTCTATATATTCAAACACACACTTTTCCTTGAATGTCTATTGAAAAAAAAAAGGAATTAATGAAAGGTACTGGCTAACCAGAGATCTGTATTAATCCTCTAACAGGTGATCTCTTAGAAGTTCAGACTTATGACACCAATTGGTCAGTTCAATAGGACTAAGAAACATAGATCTTGGTTTAAGAGTCTTAAACTCTTAAACTTAAACAGGAGAAAATCAGTACAGAAAATGATCAAAGGCCATACTAGTAGATTAGAATAACACATCCTCCTCCGACTCCAGCTGTGCTGCCTGGAAGGTTGCCCGTAGCTGCCCATCACTGCCCCTGTGCTTGGAGGTTACAGTCCTCGAACCTGTTAAGCTGCACATGTGAGTTCTCAATAACCCTTTCTAGACAATATGAAGCAGGTTAACATGTCTGACTAATTTTGACTGAAACAGGTTAGGAAGCAGTATTATCCACAGCGCAGTCTGCAGACCTCGGGGGAAGCATTCCTTCAATGAGCGCAGCTGGAGCCAGAAGAGAACATGTATTCCCAGCTTTACCATTTTTGGTGTGACAAGGCAACTGCCCATTTATACAAGGACAGAAACCACAACAGAAATTATTCTGAAGATTAAGATTAGAACAGCATCCTAACATGTTAACCAACAGAGGGGAAGGAAACAAAGTAAGGCTCAATTACATAAACAATTCACAAATTCTCTATGTGCGATATGACAAAAAAATTCAAGAGATGCTTAGTGTTTGATGCTTTCAAAGAGTGCATGTTTGTCCCAAGAAAAACAATTTCACGGGTTACTGGGATTCTGCTAGATAAAGCACGCTACTCTGCAAATTCATGGTAATGAGTTGTAACTCATTCTTTTGTGATCTTAAAATAAAACAGAGGTATATTTAAGTGCACTGTACTAAATTCCGCATGTTTGTAGCTGATCAAATCAGTCTCAACATGAAGAAACAGCAGCTAAATTTACTCACCTTTTACTTTACTCCTTTTAGAGCTATTCAGAAGCACAGTTGCTTGATTATATTTTGTTAAGAGTTTCTGGAGTAAACATTTTCCATCATTATATTCTTCTGCTAGAGCAAATTTTAATGTTTCTAAGTGTACCAGTGCTGACAAAATACAATCTAACCAACAAAGATTATGCACGTTTCTCCACTGAAGACAAAAATCTGTGTTATTAGTGGAACCTTTATCATCTTTGAGCAAAATTTCAGATGTTGTTGAGCAAGGTTCAGAATTTGGCAAGAGTTGTGTTCTGGGACTAGAAGTCTTAGGGGGACTTTCTTGATAGTTGCTGGTGTTGGTGGTTGTTTCAATATCCACCTTCTGGATGCAGGACTCCACATTGTTACTAGGTTTTTGCTGGTCGTTTTGTGACACATCATGTAGGTTTGACTTGGGAATACATAAGCTATTCTGATAGCATTTGACAACAGGGTCTCTATTAATAATGTGCTCGACATTTACCACATTATTAGTTCTTCCTTTTTTTGGATGTGATTCAACAGGAGAAAAGTCACTGGTATCACACAACTTCCTTTTCTTATGAGTAGATGGAACTTGATGATTTTCTGAATCAGCAGAAGTAATTATGCTGTTTAATGGTTTATAACCAAGTGGGTAGATACACTAAAGGAAAGAAAGTAAGTTACAGTGAAATCTACAAAGCAATTTCAGGTGAACAAGAGCTAAAAAAAGTACAAACCATACTCTTAAAATGGAATGTAGACTTCTGTAAAGTGATATTTTAATGAAATCAATACATAAATTCAACATGTATATGACAGGAAGGGTGTTTTACCCAACCACTGTCTTAGAAACAATTGTGAAGTAAATGTATCAGTAGTGATAATCAACACCACTTTTCCACTAAATGCTTCCAACCCCTGAAAACAACCTAATTTTGCTAAGGAGAGTCCTCTTCTCTTATTCTGCTAAATCCATTCCTTTAGGGTACAGATTTGGCATTATCATCTCATGCCTGAGAGACTACTGGTGCCAAAACTGGCAGGGTATCTTTCAGGTTAGCCCGATGCATTACACCAGGTGTTGGTAGGGTATTAATATATATAGCTATTCTGCAATCAGAATATAGTCAAATCTGCTATCACCAATCTCCAGAACGATACTATGATTATTTAAAAGTGGGGATGGATGGGAAAAACAACTCGGAGACCCACAGCTAGTCTAGACTCTATCTACTAATTTAAGGGCATCAGTCCATATGGGATTGCTATACCCTCCCCACATACACAAGCAACGGAGAAGGGAGAGGCAGCAAAATCATGGCTCAAATATTAAGCAGCACAGAAATCCAGCTAAGGTTAAACCTAAAAGCAGGGAGGGGGAAGGAAAAAAAAAAAAAAGAAAAACATTGTAATTATAATTACAAACCTATCTGCATTACCCAGACTTAAAGAAGGGAAAATGGGAGACTCACATCTGCGAGAGTCATGTATTAGTTACATGGATCATCAAATTTTTGCCTTGTATTCTGATTCATACAAAGATTTATTTAGTACCACTTGTGTTCCCTTGTTATATAAGCAAAACTCTCCTTTATTCATTTTAATCTACTCTTTTTAATTCTTTAGGGCAGCTAGCTGTGCCTAAACACTGCACGTACACAGGTTAGTTACGTTTTTGTCTATATACAGGCAAACATCACCCAGCATATGGACTCAAAGGGGTCTTATTTCAACAGTCTGCTTACCGCCAACAAAATCTTGAACTTAGAGAGCTGTAACTGCTGAAGGCAAAGGCCTCTATACAACCAAACAAAACTGTTAATTAGTGTAATACCTGAGGATTTTCACAAAGAAAAATGGACTCTTGAAAATTAATGCGGTAAGTCCGTAAAACTTGGATCTGGCCCTTCTCTTTGCAGACTGGACAATACTCATGTGCAGTTGTTTCCACAGGATTACAGTTCTAACAAAAAAAAAAAAAAAAAAAAAAAAGAAAGAAAAAGCAGCATAAATATATGTATTTCATATATTATCCCAAGGTAAGACATACATACATACCGAGATAGAAAACCAACGTGCAACTTCTAAATATAATATCTAATACAATATAAAAAAGTAAACTAGACTGGGTTTTTTAAAACTATTTATATGATATATATATTCGTATGGTAGGGTGTTCTAAATAATTTTAACTTTTTATTTAAATATTCAAATATTTAATAAGGTGTCTTTAACAACACAATTATGCAACATTTCATTCTACTTGAACTAAACCAAAAGACACTTATTGCCAGGGAACACAAGCTCAGATCTGTGAAAGACAAATCAATTTTCATAGGAATGCAAACAGTTATAAAAACAGTGCCAATAAAAAAATCATAGGCACAGATTTACTTAGAATAATCTTTCGCCATTGTTATAGATTTCCGTGGAAAATAATTTTGAGAATTTTTTTTGTAAAATTAAGACCAATTAAAAATCTCTCAAAGCAGAGAAAAATATGAACTTTGCACACATGTAAAACAAGTTTCAACTGACTTTTCCCAAATACCCCACCATGTGGAGTGTCGATTTCCCTATACCAGTCCCTTCTCCAATCACTTGCAAACCATTTGTAGTCTTCTGGGTATCCATCATTCTGAGCCACTGGCTAATTTATGTCACTTGTGACAATGTCATGACCACTAAGGATTTTTCAAAGACTCCTGAAAAATAAGAAGTGAATAAAACAATTAAAGAAAGATTAGATTAAATTTTGGGGAAAAAATATACCAACAATAATGCAGCCTGTATTTTCTGTGAGAATGAATTCAGAAGAGTATTTTCTTAACTGAAAATACTTATTTTCTAGTGCAGATTATGAACTCAAAACTTTAAATTAGGTCACATAATAGATTTAACAGCTTTAGCCCTGAATTTGCAAGCTTTTTTGTTCTTTGCACTCTACAAGGTCTCACATATTTTCCAAGTTCACTGTACTTTGCAGAAATGTAGATGTCTTGCCTGGGCATCTCAGCTTACTGCATCTAACCCTCAGAAAGAACGAACTTCTTTAAAAACAGCTACAATAAGATCCCATACAGTTATAGATGGCTGCTGAGAAACATTAAAAAAACCAACCAACCAAAAAAACCCCACCGTTGCGTCTTTCAAAACAGTGAATTTAGTGCATAATAAACTATTAAAAGTTTATCCTGCAAACATAACAATTTTTAACTACAGAAGGGCATCCTGCTGCTACTGCCACTTTTTGGAAACTTCTCCTTACCTTATTTTAACAATGTTATAGACTTCCTAGCACACTAAAGCTCTTCCACAGTATCACTGCTATATAACTCTATTGCATATTTTACAAGTGACATTGAATATTCTATTTCAAATTATTTCTCGAATTCAGGGCCAAATTTTGCCCTTCTCACATACCACACATACACACAGACTCGTTTGTGGAGGACAACTTCAGTATGAACCAGGTACACATCAGAAGGCAGCTCCTTAAGCCTATTCCTTCACTGGCACTGAGGCTATATAAACCCTGAATTGGCCAGAAAAGCACAGAGGTTTAGAACTACAGGGACCCAATTCTGCTCCTGCTGACTTCAGATGGAACTAACTAGAATAAATACATATCTCTTTAAGATGCCGGAGGAAGTTAAGGTAAGTTGAATTGCAAAGTCATCAATGTAATCTCTTTCCTTCAGCCACAACTGTTCCCTTTTCGTTATTTTCACTGAATAACATCTTCTCCCACACCATGATGTCCTTTCAGCCCTTTCTTACACTACAGCACTGACTCAGATTATAGTTCCTTTCGAAAAAAGACATTTCCCAAGGCATTCTTGGAGACCTGTGTAAATACAAGTTCAACCGAAAACCATTTATAATACTGGTCAGAGAGAGACCCTACAGAACTGGACAGAATGCTAAAAAACAACAGAGCATGAATAAAAAAAGCACAGTAGGAAAATCTAACAACTCATTTCAAATCAGTCCCCAATGGCAACCTGAGGGTCAAAATGAGATGACTGTGTCCCCTATTGACACTTCCAAGGAGTTCAGCCACACTTTTCAGAATTACCAGGCTGCAGTGTGTGAAGAGAGTATACCCTGACTTATAAAACTAATGGTTTTAATGGAAAGTAAGAACATAAAAATATCAACCCACGTGCCTTAGAGTGTATGTTTAGTTTTCAAAGTAGATTTGGAAGGTGTACAAGAAACAGCATGGTCCCGGGCTCACTCAAGGTAAAAATCAGTGAATTAGCTCAAAGTGTACAAGCTTGTTAGACTATAAAGAAAAGGCAAGCTCTCTAATTTTTCACACAGTGGCAACAGCACTATCAGACTGTCACACAACTCTATTATCACATATTTAGTCTAGCCAGGAACTTGATTTTTTTAATATAATTACAAGTTGTGCAGATATCAACCACACTAAAACACATAATTTTACACTCCATGCTATCGGTAGTAAGAAAATGTTTCTAACTTGTTCAGGGGACTTTTAGTCAACTCCTTAGCCTGAAGCAGTCTCAGCTCTCCAGAGTAAATAAAATACATAGATCATGACTGGAACTCTAGGCAATTTCTCACCACATAAATACAACACACACTCAAAAAGGTTAGTAACACTAATGACCTGCAGGTTATTCCTTTTTAAGTGTGCCTTGGTTTTATAAAAGATATTTATTTCTTTGCAAGTCCCCGTTTTCCCTGCCATCCCTCTCAAAAGGAAAGCAAGTAATTTTTCAATTATGTTCTCTGTTACTTCTGCTCTTCTTTTTAAAGCTTAAATACTGTTCTGAGATGTACAATACCTCCCCCAACTATAATCACCCACCAACAGTACTATAGTACTGGAGTCCAAGATTTTATTGCACTTATGAATATAATAAACATTAAAAAAATTATTAATTGTCCTTTGATTTCAAAGACATAAACAAAACAAGCAAATAAAACAGGTCTGCCACTACTAGATACGTAGAGTGGTACCAAGTGGCCTGCCTGTACATTTCAGTATTTGTAACACTACAGCAAGTTATTAGTGATCTTTGCACAATTTACAAAAATTGGGCATCAGATCAACAGTTGCCAAGAAAAACAGCCAATTAAAAGACTGCTGTACCACGTACTGAGACAACCCATTGTAGCAACATGTAATATCCACATCACAGATGGGAAAGTACACAGGAATGCACTTTCAAGCTTACTGAGTCATGTTTTAAACCATTTACGCTACTTTCCTGCCTTTATCCTGGGTACTCGAAAAATATAATGCAAAATATGCTATAGACCTGGTATAATTATTAAGGCTATGGTTATGCTTCCTTGAGTAGGTGAGTTGATCTAACAGCTCCCTGCTGCAGAATAGGGAGGTCTCTCTTTTTTCTTCTTTCTCTCCCCTCATCTTCCCTGACAACTCACATCCTCATCAGACTTTACACAAGCTAACTGAACTCACAAAACAGCAGAAAACTCTTCTGCTATTCTAGTGAGTTAAATTGGCCGATGAAAAGGTCCGATGAGCTACAGGGCTGACAGGCTAGAAGACAGAAAAAAAGGAAAAGGTGAAGGATTGGAGAGATATGGGTTTGATGGATAGACTGTTAGATGGATAAGGAACTGGCTGGACGGCCATGTCCAAAGAATTATAGTCAACGGTTGAATGTCCAAATGGAAACCAGTAACAGGTGGTATCCCTCAAGGGTCTGTACTGGGACCAATGCTATTTAATATCTTCAAGTGACATAGGCAGTGGGATCGAGTGCACCCTCACAAGTTTGCAGATGACGCCAAGCTGTGTGGTGCGGTTGACACACTAGAGGGACGGGATGCCACCCAGAGGGACCTTGACAGGCTTGCGAGGTGGGCCCATGGGAACCTCATGAAGTTCAACAAGGCCAAGTGCAAGGTCTTGCACCTCAGTCCGGGCAAGCCCTGGTAGCAATACAGGCTGGGGAATGAAGAGATTGAGAGCAGCCCTGCCGAGAAGGACTTGAGGGTACTGGTGGATGAAGAGCTGGACGTGACCCAGCAGCATGCACTTGCAGCCCAGAAAAACAACCATATCCTGGGCTGCATCAAAAGTGTGGTCAGCAGGTCAACGGGGGTGATTCTCCCCCTCTGCTCTGCTCTCGTGAGACCCCACCTGCAGTACTGCGTCCAGCTCTGGGGTCCTCAGTACAAGAAAGACATGGAACTGTTGGAGTGGGTCCAGAGGAGGGCCACAAAAATGGTCAGAGGGCTGGAACACCTCTCCTATGAGGACAGGCAGGGAGAGTTGGGGTTGTTCAGCCTGGAGAAGAGACGGCTCCAGGGGGACCCTATTGCAGCCTTTCAGTACTTAAAGGGGGCTTATAAGAAAGATGGAGAGAGACTTTTTACCAGGGCCTGCAGTGACAGGACAAGGTGCAACATTTTAAATTTAAAGAAGATGGATTTAGATTGGATGTAAGGAAGAAATCCTTTACGATGAGGGTGGTGAGACACTGGGACAGGTTGCTCGGAGAAGTTGTGGATGCCTCATGATTGGAAATCTTCAAGGTCAGGCTGGACGTTTCTTCTACAGTCAGACTTCTCTTTAACCTCCTCATACTTAATGCTTTGACGGGTGTACAACAAGGGACAGGGACTACGTGTTTCATTGACAAATCATTCAGTCTTTCTGAAAAAAATGTGAGTTAGTGCGGGAAAAAGTATAGCCTAAACTAGTGGAGTTTATTATAGCTGCAGCTAAGAGATGCAAGATTTCAGGAAAGGAGTTAGTGTAGGCAGAGCCTCCGTCTCTGACCCAAGGTGGAGGAAATGAGGGGCACGGGGTAGGATGCCAGCTCACCAGCTGCCATGGCTGTGCTGGCCCAGCGTGCCAGTTGCGGCCCTTCAACACCAAAAGGTGCTCAACTGTTTCAGCTAAACCTACAGTTAAACAGCCTCCTTGATTTTTAATCCACATCCAGAGTGATCCAGATGCTACGGAAAGGCTGTAGAAGCAAAAAGCGTTTATAGAGTTAACTGTTAGAACATAAGAAAACCGTGAAAGGGGAATATATTATATACACACACGTGCTAGTACCTCACCAAGTGCATCCTTTATTCAACAGTGCTTTCAGCCAGCGCTACCCGAGCAGCGAGAACGCACACCTTAACCGCACAGCTACTGACATGAAATACTCAGTCGGCATTTAGAAACCCGTAAGGCAACCGCTCCACCACAGCCCACGCAA